>CM035155.1:35271379-35530003 GCA_020205615.1 Panax quinquefolius
AATATTATTTGTGAATAATTAATTATTGATTCATATGATAAAGAAATATTTATTTTATGTGGATATAAATGATGGATTTATTTATGTGGTTATAAATGAAGAAATTAATGTTGAGGTGTTTTATCGAGATTTTATCGGATTAGAGGTATTAAAAATTAAATCGGGGTTTTAAGATATATCAAGGGGTTATAATTTTTAATCCGACCGTTGGATTGTGGTAATTTTGGGGTATGTTATACATACATAAGTTGAGTATATGTCCACAAATTTTGAACCGTTAAAAATTCACGAATGATTTGTTATGAATTTTAAGAGGTTTCGATCTCGGAATTAGGGTTATAATTGATTTTGGTGGAAAATTCTAGAATTGAGGGCCCCACTTGTGGTTGGTGAAGAAATGTGCTGAATTTTAATTCAAATGTGGTGGAGTGGCAATAGTAGCGAGTAAAGCCATCGTGGTAGCAGTCAAGTCCGCTTCGGTGCGAGCAATATTTTATAAATAAATAAGGTGTGTTAGAATTGAAAATCACACCGTAAACAAAGTTTTCTTTTTTCTCTATATTATTGGCGTATTTTGTGAGTATTTAGATACTTTGAGAGTTGCTATTCAAGACAAGTTTCATTCAAAGATCACTTCCACCTTTCCTTCCAAAGTCTTGATTCTTTGAGGTAAGGAATATTATTTTTTTTAGAATGATATTATTTCTTCAATATCATTATCTTTGAAATGTTGATCAAGTTTTTATCAAATTTGGAACTTTTTCATGCTTGGGGTTACTATTCATGAGTTACTATTCACGAAAGTTACTATTCATGATTCTTATTCACGAGTTACTATTCACGAGTACTATTCATGAAGCGTAAAAATGTTTTTTTGGAATTTCTATCTTTTGGTGTCTGAGTTACTATTCACGATATCGGACTATTCACGATATCTGGACTATTCACGATAACGACACTATTCATCGAAAAATAAAATTTCTTCTTTTTAAATCTAAAACATCTATTCCGGATACTAGCTTTGATTGTATCCATGTTTTGATCATTCTTGAATTTTACACCACTATGATTATTTTGAGGTATTTTTTGATGTGGATAAAACCAAGTATGAATCCTTAATCCTTAATCCTTGTCATTTTGTTTCCTTTGGATTCGTTTCTTTAAAAATATTTTCATCATCCTCGGTCTTAAATGATGATATTATTGAATATCTTTGGCACAGTAGTGCAAAGATGAATGATTTCAAGAATATCTTTGGCTTTGTAGTGCAGAAGATGGCGGTGTTTAAATGAACATGACCGATCGGCCGATGAATATCTTTGGCCTTTAGTGCAAAGATGAGCAGTGTTGAGATGAACATGACCGATTGATGAATATCTTTGGCTCAGTAGTGCAAAGATGAATATTTGATTTGAGATGAATATTGATTGATGTTACGAGGATAAAATATTGATGATGGACTTATTAAATTCATAGATTATAGTAGATTTCATTCTACGTAACTCTTACATGAATTATTATTTCATTGCTAATATTGATGTCGAAACTTGTTGTCTATTGTATTCTATCATTTTTCCTGTTGAGACTAACGATAATTTGTTGTATATTATCTTAGTCATAGTATTCTTCTTGGGCTAGTTGAGCTCACCCTTTTCCTTGTTGTTCCATTCTTCTCGGAGGCGAGAATATAAGCGAGTGCAGCCAAAATGGAATGAAGGTTTTAGAAAGGATTGTTTAGTAGTCCTCACCATTTTGTAAAATAATGTATCAATAAATGTGATGAGGATTTATTTGAGTATAAATATTGTCTGAAGATAATATTTGTATTTAAACTCACAGTTTTACTGTTGTAATAATAAAGTTGTAGTTGTTTCTGTACCATGTATTGACAACTCAGAATGGGTGATGTATACCTATTTTGGGGGCGTCACACTTAATCCTTGTCATTTTGTTTCACTGGATTCGTTTCTTTAAAAAAAATATTTTTCATCATCCTCAGTCTTAAATGATGATATTATGGAATATCTTTGGCCTGTAGTGCAAAGATGAATGATTTCTTAAGAATATCTTTGGCTGTAGTGCAAAGATGAATGATTTCTCAAAGAATATCTTTGGCCGTAGAGTAAAAGATGAGCAGTGTTTAAATGAACATGACCAAATCGATGAATATCTTTTGCCTTTGTAGTGTGCAAAGATGAATATTTGATTCGGATGTATATTGATTGATGTTACGGGATAAAAGATGAGATTTATGAACTTTTAAATTCATACATAGAAGATAGTAGTTTGCATTCTCTACTTAACTCTTCTAATGAATTATTATTTCCATTGCGAATATTGATTTAAAATTTGTTGTCTATTGTATTCTATTATATTTTTCCTGTTGAAGACTAACGATAATTTGTTGTATATTATCTTAGTCATAATATTCTTCTTCTTGAGCTAGTTGAGCTCACCCTTTTCCTTTTGTTCCATTTTTCTCGGGGAGGCGAGAATATAAGCGAGTACGAGTCCTGGGTATGGAATGAAGGTTTTAGAAAGGATTGTTTAGTAGTCCTCACCATTTTTGTAAAATAATGTATCAATAAATGTGATGAGGATTTATTTGAGTATAGATATTGTCTAGAAGATAATATTTGTATTCAAACTCACAGTTTTACTGTTGTAATAATAAAGTTGTAGTTGTTTCTGTACCATGTATTGACAACTCAGAATAGGTGATGTATACCTATTTTGGGGGCGTCACAGTAGCACCAATCACAATCTCAACAACAACTAATCAACTGAAGTGAGAGTTACAAGTCTGAAGGACTTGAAGAGTTCTAAGTGAACTATGAAGAACCAAGTCTACTGGACTTGAAGAGTTCAAGAGTGAACTAAGAAGTGCCTAGATTGCTAGTCTAGAAGGAATCTGTGAGATTTAAAAAGTGTAACAGACATCCTTAGTGGATTTTCTACTCAAGGAGTAGAAGAGTGGATTAGGAGCTTTAAGTGCTCTGAACCACTTAAAACTGATGTGTCCATTATAACTGTTATAACTGCTATAACTGTCATAACGGCCTCGCTCTCATTAATTCAAGATATCTAAAAGAAGGTTTATCAAATACTCATTCCGCTGTGCATTAATCACCATTATACTAACAAGTTTAAAAAAAAGTTTTTAATTATCTATTCAACCCCCCCTTCTAGATATCTATTGTGCCTCCGGGAACTAACAGAATGCTATTTCCTCAAGCCAGAACTCGCATATTTTCAATTTGGCATAAAGTTTGTTTTCACGAAGCTTTTGGAGTGTCGACCTCAAGTGTTGCTCATGATCTTCGCTGACTTTTTGGAATATATGAGGATGTCATCAATAAAGACGACCACAAAGTGATCCAAATATTCATTGAATACTTGGTTCATCATATCCATGAAGGCAGCAGGAGCATTAGTCAATCCAAAGGACATGACTAGGAATTCGTAATGCCCGTATCGAGTTCTGAAAGCCGTCTTTGGAATGTCATCGGTTTTAATCTTTAATTGATGATATCCGGAATGAAGATTGATTTTTGAAAAGAATTTGGCGCCTTACAACTGGTCAAACAGGTCATCAATGCGAGGCAACGGATATCTATTTTTGATAGTGGCATGGTTTAACTCCCGATAATCAATACAAAGTCGCATACTCCCATATTTCTTTTTCAAGAATAGGACAGGAGCACCCAAAGGAGAAGTACTAGGACGAATGAAATCGATGTCTAACAATTCCTGCAGTTGGGTCTTTAACTCCTGAAGTTTAATAGGAGCCATTCGATATGGGGCTTTGGAAATGGGTTTTGTACCGGGTTCAAGGTCAATACAAAATTCAATTTCATGCTCTAGGGGTAGGCTAGAAAGTTCTTCAGGGAATACGTCAGGAAATTTAGTAACAATAGAAATATCATTCAAAATTGACGTATTTTTGTTTAAATCCGTGACATGAGTTAAGAAAGCTTAACATCCATTTTTCAATAAACGAATAGCTTTATGGCTTGAGATGATAGTGATTGATTTTAATGGTTTGGTTGCTTGAATTCACATAATAGGTTGGTTAGGAATATGAAAGCTAACAACCTTACGAAAATAATTAATTTTTGCATGATGAGTAGCTAACCAATCAATCCATAGAATTACGTCAAATGCAAGTATTTTCAATGAAATAAGATCGACGGTGTAATGTGAGGTGCACCATTTGAACCAAACAAAACTTATAAACAGTGGATGTAATGAAGGTTTCTTCCAACGGAGTTTCAACAGATAAGTCAAAGTCTAATTTCTCTGGAGTCAAATTTAAACGTAGAGCGCAAGTAAGAGAAATAAAAGAATGGGTAGAACCGGTATCAAATAAGGTATAGACTTCGCTAGAGTTTATGATAAGTTTACCCGTGATGACCTCGTTCGGGTTCCTTGCTTTCTGGGAGGTCACGACAAACACTCTCTGTGACACCCCCAAAATTAGGTTTTCATCACCCATTCTGAGTCGCCAAATACATGGTACAAAATACAAATACAAACTTAATTATACCACCGCCGGTAACACATACTGAAAATTCATAAACCGAGAGTTCTATTAGGAATATTGTCATCTAGACAATATCCATACTCAAGTAGTCCTCATTACATTTATTGTCACACTATTTAATGTAATGGTGAGGACTACTAATGCTATCTTCGTGACCATCACTCTTTTCCCCGATCATCTCGGCTATATTTCTCATTTCACGAAGAGAAAAAGGTGAAAGAAAGGGTGAGCTCAACTAGCCCAATAGAATTATTATGACTAAGATAATGCGAATAAATTATCAATAGTCTTCAACAATTCTAAACCGATAAAATACAATAGACAACCGGTTTAATCTGCGCGTGAATATGCAATCCATTAAAAGAGTCAAGTAGAGAATAAAGTCTACTATCTTTATAATTTAAAAGGTTTTCATCAATTTTTATCATTGAGACTCGACAATGAATAAACCACAATATCTAATCATCCATGTACCACGGTCAAGGATTTTCATCAAATCATCAATAATCAAATGACTATACCGAATCACCCACGGTCAAAATCATACCAAAACTATCCATCAAAGCATTACAAGCCACCAAGACTTTTATCGGATCATTTATAGCGAGTCATGATTATACCGAATGATCCTCGGTCATAATCATACCAAGTTCATCTACGCACGTAAGACATAGATAACTTTCAACATAATATAACATGAGGATGATGACAATGACATAATAATTCAATAAAACAAGTTCAAGAATTAATTTATCCAAGAACCAATAACGTCCAAGTTGTCAACATGATACTTCTTTGTAGAGTAAAATTCAAGAATGCTCGGGAAGAATATTTCCATGAAAAATCTTTGGATGAAAGCGCAAATATCAAGGATATTCCATTAATTTCATGGAGTATGAAGAAAAAGCTTTAACCAACCCGAGTATAATAAAGAATGGAATAACAACAGAAATCACCATGCATGCGATTTTGATAGGCAAGGTTATTCCAACAGAATAATAATAACGGAACCATGTCAGGTGAAAATCACACCGACAGGATGTTCCAACAGAATAATAAGGAATGTAACAACAACAGAAATCACCATGCATGCGGTGCTTTGCATAGACAGGTTATTCCAATAGAATAATAAATGCGAAATTATAAATGATGGAACCAGTCCAGTAGATATGTACAGGTACATGATATTCAAGCGAAATATAAAGATTTTAATAGTAAAATGGAACCAGTCCGGACGATAAGCATGCATGACGGGACATTCTAACGTAATAATAAAATACGAATAATAAAGATTTGGAACCCGTGTCCGGTGTGAAACACACGCAGGTGATGTTCTAACAGAATATTAAAGACAGAATAATAGAAGAATGTCACCAAGTATAAGGTAGACCGCGTATACTGGTTATTCCAACATAATAATAAGGAATGGAATAACAGAAGTTTTCTTTATGAATATAAAAGAATAATATCCCTTACCTCAAAAGAAGACTGAATACTGGAATAGTGAGGTAGCTGTGACGCCCCCAAAATTAGGTATACATCACCCATCTTTGGTCGCCACTTACATGGTATAGAATTTAAATACAACTTATTAACATAAGCGTAGGTATACAATACGACATAAATCGTGAGTTTAAATACAAATATCGTCTACTAGATATTATACAAACTCAAACAAAAAGTCCTCATTATGATTATTATCACACTATTTTACGAATAGTGAGGACTACTAATGCTATCTTCAGGACCATCACTCGCTTCCCAGACTCGTCCCGGCTATATTCTCATTTCAAGAGAACGGTGAAAGAAAGGGTGAGCTCAACTAGCCCAAGAAGAAATATTATGACTAAGATAATGCGTAATAAATTATCCATAGTCTTCAACAATGTTAAACCGATAAAATACAATAGACAACCAGCTTTAATCTGCGGCTATGGAATATCTTGATCCATTAAAAGAGTCAAGTAGAAAATAAAGTCTACTATCTTTTAGGTTTTAAAGGTTTTTCATCATTTATTATAAATGAGACTCGACTTTAATAAATATTCCACATCATCGAATCACCCACACTTTTCTGCCAGGATATTCTTTAGTATCACGACCACAATTATTCATGCACTACGCCAAGAATATTTGTGTATTCATTAATGGTCATGATCATGCCAACAATCGCCCACCAATGCACTACTGACCATTGAGGATTTTTATCACATCATTTGTAACATTACGGTCATGATTACACCGAATAGTCTCTGGTCATAATCATACCAAGTCCATCTATGCACTACGAATACGAGATGACTTTCAACATAATATAAACATGAGGATGATGACAATGATATAAGAATTCATAAAACAAGTTCAAGAATTATTTTATCCGAGAATTATTAACGTCCAAATTAGTAAAATTCAAGAATGATCGAAGAATATTTCCATGAAAAGATCTTTGGATGAAACGCAAATATCGAGGATATTCTACTAATTTCATGGAGTATAAGTCAAAGTTTTAACCAACCGGGTATAATAAAGAATGGAATAACAAAAGAAATCACCATGCATGCGGTACTTGCGATAGACGAAGTTATTCCAACGAGAATAATAATAACGGAACCGTGTCGTGAAATTCACACCACAGCGGGATGTTCCAACGAGAATAATAAAGATGGAACCGGATCCGTGTAAAACACACATAGGATATTCAACGAGAATGATAAAGATTTTAACCCGGTCCGGTGTAAAACACACGCAGCAGGATGTTCCAACGAATAATAATAATAAAGATTTTAACCGGTCCGGTGTAAAACACATTGCATGTGGATGTTCCAACGTAATAATAATAAAGACGGAACCAGTCCTGTAAAACACACATGCATGTGATGTTCCAATGTAATAATAGAAGAATGTCACCAAGTATAGGGTAAACCACAGTATACGAGTTATTCCAACAGAATAATAAGCAATGGAATAACAACAGTTCTCTTCATGAATAAGAAAGAATAACACCCTTACATTTAGTAGGAGATTGAATCTCGCAAAGAAGGTAGTAACAAAATACTCTTCTTCTTTCTCTCTTATTCTCTATACTTTCTCTCTATAGCTTGAATGAATTAAGTGAAAATAATGAAGCCCTAGGCCTCTATTTATAGAAGATTTCTAGCTTAGCACTGCCGTGTGTGAAAGGCAAGTGGCTTGGCGAATCGGTTTTGGCCTTTGTAATGTGAAACGACAAGTGGTTCGGCGCTGTAATGTGAAACGACAAGTGGTTCGACGTCTGGTAAAGGTAATTACTATTAACGAAGGTAAATACTATTGGCGAAGGTAAATACTATTCACAAGGGTAATTACAATTGACGAAGGTAATTACTATTATTGAAGGTAAATACTATTCACAAGGGTAATTACTATTGTGAAGGTAATTACTATTGATGAAGGTAAATACTATTCATTCAGGGTAATTACTATTGGCGAAGGTAATTACTATTGATGAAGAGACTCTTAGATGATGACATATGAGCCCCCATAAAATAATCAAACTTACTACAAATCATTTTTTTTCATCAACACATATTTAATCTTTCAACAATTATTAATCATTTATAACTTGTCGTCTCAATTATTGATTTAATACTATAACATATTATCTGAGATGATCTTGTGACAATAATTGAATCAATAATATAAGAGATATGATGCAACAATTCATCATAATAATAATTGAGCATAGGTGAGTGACTTCTCACGTAAGTATCAATAATCAATACCGTGTGTCTTCTATGCAACCACGCCAGACATTCTTGTACTTTTTTACCACCGGGTAGTTCAACAGTTTTAACGGTAACACCTCCGTCAGTTATTTTTATAAAATATTTTTGTCGTTTTCTCAATCCGAAAATAATTACATTGTGGGGTCCACCAATGATTGAGTAGTTATGCGAATATTCCACAACAAAAAGAATATTCCCAGACCAAATGAATATTTTATAACAACTTGCATACTTTGCAAAATTTATAAATATTACCCACAACTATAACATTATATCAAATTTATTCCATAATATTCAAAATAATATTTATAGAAAAATTCATCTTTATTTATAAAAGTTTGGGGTCTTACAACCTCCCTTCTTATGAAATTTCATCCTCGAAATTAGGGTACGACCAGTATGTCAAGAGGTAAGGATACCTTGATTTCATTTGATTCTAACTCCCAAGTCATTTCCTCAACATCGTGGTTCCTCCACAAAACTTTGACTTGAGGTATAACCTTGGAAGCGTAGAATATGTTCCTTCTTATCCAAAATTTGAACAGGAACCTCTTCATACGTCAAATCTTCCGCTATTTCGGTCCTGCCTCTAACTTTCAATAATGTGGTTCGGTCTTTCACATAATTACGTAATATGGATATGTGAAAACGTTATGAACACGAGACATATTTGGCGGTAAAGCGAGTCTATAGGCCACGCCCTACTCGATCGAGGATTAAAATGGACCGATGAATCGAGGATTAAGTTTTCCTCTTTTCCAAATCTTGTAACTCCTTTCCATGGAGCAACTTTTAACAACACATGATCTCCTATGTCGAATTCCACGCCCTTTCGATGAAGATCGGATAACTCTTTTATCGATTTTGTGAGGTTTTTATACGTTGTCGGATCGTTTGAATCTTTTCCGTAGTCATATGTACCAACTCCGGTCCCAACAACGTTGCTTCACCCACCTCATCCCAAAGATAATGGAGAACGACACTTTCTTCCATACTGGCGCTTGAATGGAGCCATGCCAATACTTGCTTGATAAGCTGTTGTTGTGGGAAAACTCCACCAATGGTAAGAACTTGTCCCCAACTCCCCTTGAAATCAAGGACCATGAGTCTTAATAGATCTTCAAGAGTTTGAATAGTCCTCTCCGATTGTCCGTCCGTCTCGAGGATGATATGCCGAAGCTAAATCATAAGTCTGTGCCCATAGCTTTTTGCAAACTAACCCAAAATCGTGAAGTGAATCTTGGGTCTCGATCGTAAACTATGGATACTTAGGCATACCATGCGATCTTACAATCTCGTTTATGTACATACAGCAAGACGCTTCAAGTGTATAAGTTTCTCGTATCGAGAAGAAATGAGCGAGACTTGGGTCGATCTATCAACAATGACCCAAATCGCATCAATGCCTTGAGAAACCTTAGGAAGACCGTGCGAAGTCCATGGTAATGTGCTCCCACTTCCATTACGGAATTTCAAGTGGTTGTAATGGACCTTTTGGTACTTGATGCTCCGCTTTAACTTGTTGACAAGTTAGACACCTTGAGATAAACAACGCTATCTCTCTCTTCATATTGCTCCACCAAAATGTATGCATTTAATATCATGATACATTTGGTACTCCTGAGATGGATTGCAAATGGTGTGTTGTGCGCCTCCATCATGATATTATACTTTAAATCGAGGTGCGTTAGAACACAAAAGTCTGGAGTTGACTCGAAGTATTCCTTCTTCATCGATTCTTGCTTCCGGCGTAGCACCTTCTTGCACTTTCTTCCTCATACGCATCGACGCTCCAGTGTCCGTAGCTTAAGCGACTTTAACTTTATCGATTAAAGTCGGTTCTAATCGTATACTCGCTATCATCACATCGTCCCTCGAGTCTTTAACTCTATCTCCATCCTTTGCAAGTCACAAAAATGGGCTCTACGTTGACAATATCGCACTTTTCGTACTTGCATATGATTTTCTACTCAATCGCCGCCTACCACGTTAACTTTTCGAGATGGTATTGGATGGTATGATCATAATCTTTCAACAGTTCAAGCCAACGTCGTTGTCGCATGTTGAGTTCCTTTTGAGTGAAGAAATATTTGAGGCTTTTATGATCTCAGTAAAGATCTCTACTTTCTCCCCATACAAGTAATGCCTCCAAATTTTAAGTGCAAAGACAACAAACCGCCAACTCTAGATCATGAGTAAGATAATTCCTCTCATATTCTTTGAGTTGTCATGAGGCATAAAGCTATAACTTTTCCATGTTGCATAAGAACACATCCCAACCCTTTGCTCGAAGCATCACCATAGATGACAAATCCTCCGAACCGGATGGTATTGTCGAGCAGTCTTGAAATAAGTCTCCTCTTGAGTTCTTGAAAACTCTTCTCACATTCTTCGCTCCAACCGAACTTTGTATCTTTCCGAGTCACCGAAGTCAATGGAGTAGCGATTCGAGAAAATCCTTCCACGAATCTCCGATAATAACCAAATAAACCGAGAAAGCTACGTTTTGGTCATCGATTTAGGTTGTTCCGACTTTGAATAGCTTCAATCTTTCTTTGGGTCAATGGATATTCCATGACTTGATACCACGTGCCCAAGGAATGCTACTTCTTGAAGCCGAACTCGCATTTCTTCAACTTGGCATAAAGCTTATATTCACGAAGCTTTTGGAGTGTCGACCTCAAGTGTTGCTCATGATCTTCACGGCTTTTGGAATAAATAAGGATGTCATCAATAAAGACGACCACAAAGTGATCTAAATATTCCTTGAATACTCGGTTCATCATATCCATGAAGGCAAAGAGGGAGCATTAGTCAATCCAAAGGACATAACTAGGAATTCATAATGCGAACCGAGTTACGAAAGCCGCCTTTTGGAATGTCGGTGTTCTAATCTTCAATTGGTGATATCCGGACGAAGATCAATCTTTGAAAAGAATTTGGCTCCTTGCAACCGGTCAAACAGTCATCAATACGTGGCAATGGATACCTATTTTGATGGTGACATGATTCAACTCCCGATAATCAATACAAAGTCGCATACTCCCATCTTTCTTCTTCACGAATAGAAACAGAGCACCCCAAGGAGAAGTACTAGGACGAATAAAGCCAATGTCTAACAATTCCTGCAGCTTGGGTCTTTAACTCCACGAAGTTCAATAGGAGCCATTCGATATGGGGCTTTGGAAATAGGTTTTGTCTGGGGTTCAAGGTCGATACAAAATTCAATTTCACGCCTGGGGGTAGGCCAGGAAGTTCTTGAAATACGTCGGAAATTTATTAACAATAGGAATATCGTTTAAAACTGACGTATTTTTATTTAAATCTGTGACATGAGCTAAGAAAGCTTGACATATAAACGAATAGCTTTATGGCTTGAGATAACCGTGATTGATTTTAATGGTTTGGTCGTTTGAATTCGCATAATAGGTTGATTAGGAATATGAAAGCTAACAACCTTACGAAAATAATCAATTTTTTCATGATAAGTAGTTAACCAATCAATCCCTAGAATCACGTCAAATGCAAGTATTTTTAATGAAATAAGATCGACAGGTAATGTGAGGGTACCGATTTGAACCAAACAAGACTTATAAACAGTGGATGTAATGAAGGTTTCTCCCAACGGAGTTTCCACAGATAAGTCAAAGTCTAATTTCTCCGGAGTCAAATTTAATCGATGGCGCCAAGTAGGAGAAATAAAGAATGGGTAGAACCGGTATCAAATAAAGTATAGACTTCATTAGAGTTTATGATAAGCTTACCCGTGATGACCTCATTCGGATTCCTTGCTCTTTGGGAGGTCACAACAAACGCTCTCCCTTGCACTACCGGTTTTGAATTTTTCTGGGATGGCCTTTGGTGCCTCCATCCTAGCTGAATTTATCTTGATGGCGTTTACAAAATCGAGCTAAGTGACCTTCTCTTCCACAATTATAACATGCTTTGGACTGGCATGACGCAGCTTTGGGCCGATGTGTCCCTCTCCTCGCATTTGAAGCATATGATAGGTGGTCTTTCTCCTTCCTTAACAATGGGTGCTGGTGCTGACGTCTTTCCATCATTGTTGAATCTTCTTTTCTTGAAATGTCCATTCTTATTGTTTTGGCCCTGATTACCACCGAAGTGGTTACCATATCGGCCTCGTTGATTCCTCCACGCTTGTTGTCACCGCTCGATGACTACTCTCATTGGTATTATAATTTTGCCGTTGCTCTCTTTTTTAGTTCGTTGACTCATTATCGCGCTCCACTAACTGAGCCCTATTTACAACATCTGAATACAAACACAGTTTATGAGAAATAAGATGTTGACGTATCTCCGGCTTCAAACCTCTTAAAAACATTCGCGCCATTCTCTCTTCATTATCCACCAAGTGGGACGAACCGTGATAACTCGCAAATTTTGCCTCGTATTGCGACACGGCCATATTGTTTTGTTCCAACTTGATAAACTCCACCTCCTTCATGTGGCGAATACTTTCGGGAAAGTATTTGTCGTTAAACGACTCTGGAACTTCTCCCAAGATATCTTCAAGACAACAGTGTTGAGTACGTTTCTGGATTCCCACCAATGTCCGCCTCCGCCGCGCGCACATAAAGGCGGCAAGGAACCTTTAAGCTCTCGGAGCATCCCAAGACATCAAATATCTTGGTAATCTGCTTTATCCATGCTTCCGCCTGAAGTGGTTTGGCTCTCCTTAAACTCCGTGGTCCTCCTTGAATTGTTTAGCGGTGACCGCCGAGAGTTTTCCGTGTTTCCACCCCACGTTTTGGATAGGAGTCGCTCTCGCCTGCTGTTGCATAAATTGCATAAAGCTTTTGATCATTCATCATTTGGTCAGTGTTGTTGTTTGCATGAGGATTGTCGCCTTCCTGATGCACATTATCCTGATTATTGATATGTGGTGAATCAACGATCGCCTGCGCTCCATTGCTATTCTCAACATTCTCAGATGTCATTTTCAGATACTGCCACAAAACAAAAGGTTAATTGATATGTAACAAATTATCCCTATCTTCTGACCAACCAATAAAATAACACATAAACTTAGGTAGGTCATACTAGCGAAGGTATTCCCTGTTTCTCCCCTCCTAGTACTATTCTCACATCTTAGCCAGGGATCATATCCCTAAGCTCTGATATGTAACCGTGACGCCCCAAAATTAGGTATACATCACCCATCTTTGGTCGCCACTTACATGGTATGTAATTTAAATACAACTTATTAACATAAGCGTAGTGTACTATACGACATAAACGCGTGAGTTTAAATACAAATATCGCTTACTAGATATTATACAAACTCAAACAAAAGTCCTCATTACAATTATTATCACACTATTTTACAAAATAGTGAGGACTACTAATGCTATCTTCAGACCATCACTGCTTCCCCCACTCGTCCCAAATATATTCTCATTTCACGAAGAGAACGGTGAAAAGAAAGGGTGAGCTCAACTAGCCCAAGAAGAAATATTATGACTAAGATAATGCGAATAAATTATCCATAGTCTTCAACAATGTTAAACCGATAAAATACAATAGATAACCGGTTTAATCTGCGGTGAATATCTGATCCATTAAAAGAGTCAAGTAGAAAATAAAGTCTACTATCTTTTAGGTTTTAAAAGGTTTTCATCACTTTGTATAATTGACTCAAATTTTAATAAATATTCCACATCATCGAATCACCCCCGCACTTCTACGAGGATATTCTTTAGTATCACGACCACAATTATTCATACACTACTGGGCCAAGAATATTTGTGTATTCATTAATGGTCATGATCATGCCAACAACTCGTCCACCAATGCACTACTACCATCGAGGATTTTTATCACATCATTTGTAACATTACGGTCAAATGATTACACCGAATAGTCTCTCAAGTCATAATCATACCAAGTCCATCTATGCACTACATGTGCCACGGATGACTTTCAACATAATATAAACATGAGGATGATGACAATGATATAAGAATTCAATAAAACAAGTTCAAGAATTATTTTATCCAGGAATTATTAACGTCCAAATTAGTAAAATTCAAGAATGATCGGAAGAATATTTCCATGAAAAGATATCTTTGGATGAAACGCAAATATCAAGGATATTCTACTAATTTCATGGAGTATAGAAGTCAAAGTTTTAACCAATTTGGTATAATAAAGAATGGAATAACAAAAGAAATCACCATGCATGCGGTATTGCAGATGTAGACAAAGTTATTCCAATGAGAATAATAATAACGGAACCGTGTCGTGAAATTCACCAAGCGGATGTTCCAACAGAATAATAAAGATGGAACCCGGATCCGTGTAAAACACATGATAGGATATTCCAATGAATGATAAAGATTTTAACCAGTCCTGTAAAACACATGCATGTGATGTTCCAACAGAATAATAATAAAGATTTTAACCAGTCCTGTAAAACACATGACATGGATGTTCCAATGTAATAATAATAAAGATTTTAACCAGTCCGGTGTAAAACACACAGATGTGGATGTTCCAATGTAATAATAGAAGAATGTCACCAAGTATAGGTAAACTGGCGTATACAAAGTTATTCCAATGTAATAATAAGCGATGGAATAACAACAGTTCTCTTCATGAATAAGAAAGAATAACACCCCTTACATTTGGTAGGAGATTGAATCTTTGCAAAGGTAGCAGTAACAAAATACTCTTCTTCTTTCTCTCTTATTCTCTCTATACTTTCTCTCTCTATAGCTTGAATGAATTCGTGAAAATAATGAAGCCCTGAGCCTCTATATTTATAGAAGATTTCTAGCTTAAGACCGCCATGTGAAAAGCGCAAGTGGCTTGGCGACCGGTTTTGACGCTTTTGTAATGTGAAACGACAAGTGGTTCGGCGCTTTGTAATGTGAAACGACAAGTGGTTCGACGTCTGGTAAAAGGTAATTACTATTAACGAAGGTAAATACTATTGACGAAGGTAAATACTATTCACAAGGGTAATTACTATCGACGAAGGTAATTACTATTGACGAAGGTAAATACTATTCACAAGGGTAATTACTATTATGACGAAGGTAATTACTATCGAATGGTAAGGTAAATACTATTCACAAGGGTAATTACTATCGACGGAAGGTAATTACTATCGATTGAAGAGACTCTTAGATGATGACATATGAGCCCCCCCATAAAATAATCAAACTTACCACAAATCATTTTTTTCATCAACACATATTTAATCTTTCAACAATTATTAATCATTTATAACTTGTCGTCTCAATTATTGATTTAATACTATAACATATTATACGATGATAATCTTGACAATAATTGAATCAATAATATAAGAGATATGATGCGTGAATTCTTGTAATAATAATTGAAGCATAATGAGTGACTTCTCACGTAAGTATCAATAATCAATACCGGTGTGCTACTACGCAACCAATGCCATTCATCGTACTTTTTACCAACGGTAGTTCAACAGTTTTAACGGTAACACTTCCGCCAGTTATTTTTATAAAATATTTTTGTCGCTTTTCTCAATCCGACAATAATTACATTATTGTGGGGTCCACCAATGATTGTAGTTGTACAAATATTCCCTAACAAAAAGAATATTCCCCGACCAAACGAATATTTTATAACAACTTGCATACTTTGCAAAATTTATAAATATTACCCACAACTATAACATTATATCAAATTTATTCCATAATATTCAAAAATAATATTTATAGAAAAATTCATCTTTATTTATAAAAGCTGGGGTCTTACAGTAGCAGATTTTTCTTCTTCTTTCTCTCTATAGATTTTCTCTCTATAGCTTCTCTCTATAATTTCTCTCTATAATAAATGCTATATAGCTTTGGTGAATTGGTGAGAAATGAAGAAGAATGAGCTTCTATTTATAGGAAAACATAGTTTTGATAATTGCACGTTTTGGGGCTCGAAATATTACAGTACACTACCTCCAACTTTTCTTTCATTTTTAATTCAGTCATCCAAGTATTATCAAACTTGCACCACCTCCCCTAATAGTAAATCATGTGAAAAAAATTAATTACAGTATAGTACCTCCATCTATACCTCTATTTTTAACTTAGTCATGCAAGTATCATCGATCTTTTTTGAACTCCCCTAATAGTAAATCATGTGACTCAATAGTAACTCGTGAATAGTAACTCATGAATAGTAACTTCGTGAATAAGTAACTTCATGAATAGTAACTCGTGAATAATAACTCGTGAATAGTAACTCATGAATAGTAACTTCGTGAATAGTAACTCATGAATAGTAACTTGTGAATAGTAACTTCGTGAATAGTAACTCATGAATAGTCCTCCGGCTAACCTAAAAGTGCCACGAATACTCCGAACGAAAAAGTGCCTCAATAATTCGATTGAACCATATAATCTCCAGACATCAATTATTATCGAAATAAATGTCGATTTCTACTAACACAAATAATCCCAACACAATGGAACTATCAACTTCATCTTTAATCAACACGAACTTATTCATCATTAATATTATAACTCACAATATTTAACAACCAGGTCATTCTCAATTATTGATTTTAACAATATATAAAATATCAACAATAATTGAATAAAATAACGTGAGATACTATACAACAATTACTTATAACAATAATTGAACAAAAGCGAATGACTTCTCACGTAAGCATCAATAATCAATACAGGTGTGCTACTATGCAACCACGCGTATTCATCGTACTTTTTTAGTACCGGTAGTTCAACAAAGATTAACGGTAAAACTTCCGCCAAGTTATTTTTATAAAAATATTTTTATGTCGTTTCTCATTCCGGCTAATAATTCCGTTCATGGGTCCACCAATGATTATATTGGTCGTAAATGCGAATATTCTCCGACACAAAGAATATTCCCCGACCAATCGAATATAATATGACAACTTGCATACTTTGCAAAATTTATAAATACTACCCACAACTATAATATTATCTCAAATTCACACCATAATATTAAAAATTATTTCGAAAAAATTTAAATCTTTATTGATAAAATCTGGGTCTCACACTCTCCCTTGAACTACTGGTTTTGACTTTTCTGGAACGGCCTTTGGTGCTTCCACCCCAGCTGGACTTGGCTTCCCTGAACGATAAAATCGAGCTAGGTGACCTTATCTTCCACAATTGTAACATATTTTGATCGTCATGCATGATTTGACCGATATGTTCTTCCCTCCGCATTTGAAGCATATGATGGGTGGTCGTTCTCCTTCCTTAACAACTGCAAAAGTCTTTGGTCTTTGACGTCTTTCCATCATTGTTGAATCTCCTCTTCTTGAAATGTCCACTCTTATTGTCTTAGCCATGATTACCACCGAAGTGGTTACCATTTCTGGCCTGTTGATTCCCTCCACGCTTGTTGTCACCGCTTCGATGACTGCTACCACTGGTATTATTATTTTGCCGGTTACTCTCTCTTGGTTGGGTTGACTCATTATCGCGCTCCAATAACTGAGCCCTATTCACAACATCTGAATACAAACACAGTTTGTGAGAAATTAGGTATTGGCGTATCTCGGGTTTCAAACCTCTTGTCATTCTCTCCTCATTATCAACTAAGTGGGACGCAAACTAGGACAACTTGGCAAACTTGGCTTCGTACTGTGACACGGTCATGTTGTTTTGCTCCAGTTTAATGAACTCTACCTCTTTCATGTGACAAATACTTTCAGGAAAGTACTTATCGTTGAACAATTCTTGGAACTTCTCCCAAGTCATCTTCAGTGCGGCAGGTTGAGTACACTTTACAGATTCCCACCAATGAATCACTCACCTTTCATAACATGAAGGTGGTAAAGGGAACCTTTTACTCCTCGGAGCATCCCAAGACATCAAAAATCTTACAGATCTGCTTTATCCATGTCTCCACCTTAAGTGGTATTGGCTCTCCAAAAAACTCCGGTGGTCCCAGCTCCTTGAACTACTTGGCGGTGACCGTCCGAGAGTTGCCAGTGTTTCCACCTGCATTTTGGACAGGAGCCGCTCTCGCTTGATGTTGCATGTATTGCATAAAGCCTCTGAACATTCCATCGTTCATCATTTGGTCAGTGTTGTTGTTTGCATGAGGATCGTCGCCTTCTTGATGCACATTATCCTGATTATTGATCTGTGGAGACTCAACGGTCTCCTGTGCTCCATTGCTATTCTCAACATTCTCGGATGTCATTATCAAATACTGCCACAAAATAAGGGTTAATTGACATGCCAAATATTATCCCTATACTCTGACCGACCAATTAAGTACCAATTAAACTTAGGTAGGTCATACTAGCGAAGGAATTCCCCGTCTCTCCCCTCCTAGTTCCTGTCTCACATCTCAGCCATGGATTATATCCCTAAGCTTTGATACCAACTGTGATACCCCCAAAATAGGTATACATCACCCATCTTGAGTCGCCAAATACATGGTACAAAATCAAATACAACTTAATAATACAACTGTCGTGTATAATACGATAAAACATAAACTGAGAGTTTTAATACGAATATTGTCTTCTAGACAGTATTCAAACTCAAAGGAAGTCCTCAATACATTTATTATCACACTATTTAATAGAATAGTGAGGACTATTAATACAAACATCTGGACCGTCACTCCGTTCCTCGACTAGTCCCTGCTACATTTTCATTTCCTGAAAAAAACAATGAAATCAAAAGGGTGAGCTCAACTAGCCCAGTAAGAAATATTATGACTAAGATAATGCAGAATAATTTATCGTTAGCCTTCAACAGTGTTAAACTGATAAAATATAACAAACATCAAGTTTAACTGCAGCGGAACAAATAATCCATTAGAAGAGTCAAGTAGAGAATAAAATCTACTATCTTTTATGATTTAAAAGATTTTTCATCACTTTTATCACTGAGACTTAGCTTAATAAATAATCCACATCATCCCTACACTATGGCCAAGGATATTCATTAGTATCACGGCCACAAATTATCCATGGACTACGGGCCAAGGATATTCGTGTTTTCATCAATGGTCATGATCATGCCAACAACTATCCATCAATGCACTACGGGCCAATGAGAACTTTTACCACATCATTTAAAACATTACGGCCATGATTATACCGAATAATCCCTGGTCATAATCATACCAAGTCCATCTATGCACTACAGGCTACATAAGACTTTTAACATAATATAAACATGAGGATGATGTCAATGATATAAGAATTCAATAAAACAAGTTCAAGGATAAATTTTAAGGATTTATAATTTAATTTATCTAGAAATCAATAACGTCCAAATTGTCAACATGATACTGCTTTGTGGAGTAAAATTCAAGAATAATATTGTACCAAAAATAATTTGGACCGAAAACGAATCAATTTTTATCATGAATAATACCCCGGGTGAATAGTACTCGAGTGAATAGTACCCCGTGAATAGTAATTCGAGAATAGTACCCCGTGAATAGTACTCTGGCATGAACAAGTTAAAACTTATCAAAAATGCTCATAATAAAATTTCCATGAAAAGATACTGGATGAAGCGCAAATATCAAGGATATTCTACTAATTTCATGGAGTATAGAAGCCAAAACTTTAACAAAACGAGTATAGAATTCGAAATCTGAAACGAAATAATATTACTTACATACTACAGAGTATGGAAGAAAATATTATTTTAAGCGAATATTGAACAAAAATAACATCCCTTACCTTGAAAAGAAGAGGATTCCAACTGGTATAGCGGGGATATTTTTGAAGAAAAATTTTACTGTTTTCTATGCTTAAAACTTTCTAAAACTCTAAAGAAATACGCTCAATATTATAGAAGAAGAATTCTCTGATTTTGGTGTGATTTTCAATTCTAACTAAGCATCCTATTTATAGGAGAATGGAAAGGATACTATGTAATAAAATATTCTAATAAAATAATATATATATATATATATTAATAAAAACACAATACTCCTCCGTGAATGATCTTTGCAACTGGTTCTGCCAATTTTTCAAACTTTATATATATGTATATATATAATGCAACATAGTACTCCTTCCCATGCATTCCTTTTAACTCAAATGCCAACTTTTCAAACCTTTCTATATATATATAAAATAAAAGTACTTCCCTCCTTGTTAGGCAACTCCCTTCCCCCATATATATATATATATATATATATATATATATATATATATATGGGGAATAATCCATAACATCTATATGCTATGGACTAAAAAGTGGCATATAGGCTCTAAACTGTCGGTTACATTGATGAAAGGCTGTGATTAGAAGTAGGAACTCACCGTCCGCTAGTAATTCTAGCGGACGTGTTTAATCAAATTTTTAGACACTTATGCCCCTCCAATAGACCAAAAGTAGAGCAAAATAAGCAGTATGTACAGCGTCCGCTAGACATACTAGCGGATGATGAAAGTCAAATTACTTATACAAAACCAGAGCAAAACAGAGCAAGAAGAGCAGTATGTACAAAATAACCGGAATAACCAGAATAAACAGAGGAAGAAGAGCAAAGATAACCTAATAGCTTCGCTTGAAATGCGTACTACACCGCAGCGGTGGAGGCGGTGTGAGTCCGTGCCTGTCTGCGTCTCCTAAGACCTAAACTCGATAGTATCATTGATTCCGCCGCACCGAATCCCCCAAAACCCCACCCCCGGCGTGGCCTTTGGAGAAGTACAGAGGTCCGACGATTTTTTGATTACAATTCTTTAGACCGAACTTCTCTCGGTTTGACAAACCCCTTTCCAATTCTTGGGAACAGTCCAAGATTGAGATCGGGAAGCTACTTTTTCCTACCAAATTTCGGTATCAAAAACTCCAATAATTACATCGAGCCATAATCGATTCGGACCAAAGACCGCGTTGGGTTCAAGACCGAAAAACTAAGGGAACGAGTGGTGTGGAGTTAGCGGCGGCGGTCCTCGAAAGCGGCGGGATTGAAGGATCTTTGGAGAAGTGAAGCGACTGGTGGGCTTAGAAAGCGGAGAAGCCATTGAAAACCAGTGTCGAAAATGTGGAGGATTTGGAGCGGGTCAGTGAACTCGGAGGTGTACCAGTGGTAATGAGTGAGGAAAATGGAGGGCTTGGAGAATCTATCAACTCTAAAGATGTAAATATTGTTGCTCTTCTTGAATGTGTATATTCTGTATTTGTTTTGTCTTGGCTAAATGAGCTAAATGGGGAGCATAAGCGTGCAGTTATTTTACTAATTACGTCCGCTAGAATTACTAGTGGACGGTAGTTATCCAAACTATATCGCAGCCTTTCATCAATGTAATGGACGGTTTAGAGCCTATATGCCACTTTTTAGTCCATAGCATATAGATGCTATGGATCATTCCTTTATATATATATATATATATATATATATATATATATATATATATAAAAAAACAAAACTGAGATAACTTCTACCGATAATTTTGAAAAATAGGTAAATGGGGGTTCAAATAATACGCCAATATTTACAACAAATACTTCATAAAAATCACCTCAATATTTTTAACAACATTTATCAGTATTATTATAATTCGCAATATTTAACAATCAGGTCGTTCCCAGGAAAGATGGGGCTTTCCAATAAGTTTTTCTCCCTATTGGCGCACAATTAGGCGACCAAACCTCTCCTTGACAGAACTTCTAGACATTGTCAATATTGCAAATAATAATATTAATAACTCTATCATCTCAATTATTGATTTAATAATATATAAAATATCGACAATAATTGAATCAAATAACGTGAGATACTATGCAACGATTACTGTAGCAATAATTGAACAAAACTGAGTGACTTCTCACGTAAGCATTAATAATCAATACCGTGTGCTACTATGCAACCACGCGTATTACTGTACTTTTAACACCGGGTGTTTCAACAGTTAACGGTAAAACATCCGTCGTTATTTCATAAAAAGATATTTTTGTCGTTTTCTCATTCCGACAATAATTTCGTTGTGGGGTCCACTGATGATTAATAAAATCGTCACGAATATTCCTTGTTAAAACGAATATTCCCCGACCAATCGAATATTATATAACAACTTGCGTACTTTGCAAAATTTATAAATATTACCCACAACTATAACACTATATCAAAATCACTCCATAATATTCAAAAATGATATTTATAGAAAATTCATCTTTATTCATAAAAGTTGGGGTTTTACAAATTTCATGCTAACCGGATCCCCTGAATTCTCATGTTCTTTTTTAGTAAAGCTTTGCCATCCGTCTCTCTTCATCTTCTTGAAATTTGAAATGGCTAATAAATGAATAGAATATGATATTATAGTTATTTAAAAAAAAGTTGAGATTAATTTTGTCTAAAAATTTTTAGTTTCAAATAGTGAGATTATAATACCTAGTTGAATATATTATTAAATAATCTCTCATATTAAGTCATTTTATAATCATTGAACTAATAGTTTCAAGTCTAAATTTAAAAACAAACAAGACACTTGAGATTAATAGTTCTATCCCAAGTGTAATACTTGCAAACAAACATAGCCTAAATCATAAAGAGTAAAATATACTGACACCCCCTTCTAACTAATTATAATAACACTCACCTAGCTCCCCTCTAATTTTTTAAGTAATAGTTAGTATCCCTACAAGTTTTTAGGGTTAACTAAATAGATAAAGTTATATATTTTCCCTTATATGTTATCAAATTTTAATTCATAAATATTATATACACACACACACACACACACACACAGAGCTTTCTATATGGGTGGTCCGCATGCGGACCACCTTTAGCGAATAAAACCATCGCCATATAGTGCGAACCAATCACTATATCCTGATTCGGACCTATGATTTTACTTAAGTTTAACGACGATTTGTTCATCGCTAGCTAAGGTGGTCATACGACGGATTCACCCATAAAGATAAGAATTGACTATATATATATATATATATATATATATATATATAATTATCTTTTTAATACAAGTCATTTTAATTATAATTTTATTTGTACTTAAGACTATCTCATTTAAATTGTTGGTAACTTATAAAAAATATTTTAGTTTAATTAACACATATTTTGGATAAGTCGTATAAATATTAAAAATTTTAAATTAAATTATTAATGGAGTTATTTTAATTAGAGTGATTGAATATGTTGATAGTTTAGTTTTGGTGTTTAACAATAAAAATTATTATTTGAATTCTTAGTTTCATATTATGATTTTTATATGTTAATTTTTTTTGAGTATATGTCAAAATTTGGGATGTTTGTGATTTTGATTATATTTTTTAGTATATAGTTGACATTGTTTTTGTGCAATCTTGAATAAAAGAAAATAAAATAATATTTATTAATACCTCTATCTTGTAAAAAGTTATTTCTTGTAATATATATTTTTTGAGTAACAATATTAATTTGCCATTTTCTTTGTAAATAATTATGCTTAAGTGTGACTTATGTTTAGTTTAATATATGAGAAAAATAATTAATATAATTTTAATACTTTTTATATGAATAATAAGATTAGCTTACGTAATAATAAGTTTGTTTTACGTAAATTTTAATATTTAAAAAAATAATTATAATTTTATTACAGAATTTGTACTTTTATGGAATTAAAATTTTATTTTTAATTAAAAAATTATATTTGAATGTATTTCATGTAAATTTTAATCTTTGAGAAATTTAATTAGCAAAAATTGTATTCCCCCCATCCCATAGTTATAGGCTAATTTTCTATTTTGAGATATCCCAATATATAGGCTACTTACTATTTATAAACTTTAGTTGGTTCATTATTTTACTTTTATACCCCTATAATAAATATTCAACCATTACTCTTTTTTTGAAGAAACAACCTTCAATGTCATTATTTTTATTACCACATTTAATGTTGTTGTATTCTCAATAAAAAGAATTTAACTTTTTAGGCTTTACTAGTTTAACATATTTTGTGTATAAAGACAATTGTTGTCAAAAGAATCAATGAAGTTAAGAGTTTCAATGTGATAAGTAAGGAATAATTAATTTATTCATTAATTCTATATTAAGGGATATATGTGAAAAATTTCTGTTAAAAATTAACTTAAACTAATTTTCTTAAACTATGTGCCAAAAGAAATTAACCTATAACTATGAGACGGAGGGAGTATGACTTTATTTTCCTAATAAAATGAATATTTATTATTTTTTGACATTTATGTTATTTATTTCACAAGTTTATAATTTAATTAACTAGACTAAGTTAAGTACAAATTATAATATTCAAATTTATATTTAGTAGATAAATTAAACATTATAACTTGAAGAGTGTATTCGACATTATATTCAAAATATTTTTGGATATTAGTTGGTCAACCACACTAAGTAGAGGTAATAAATGTTATATATTGTAGACTAGAGGAGTACTGACTATTACTTAAAAAACTAAAGTGGTGGTGAGTGTTATTATAATTATCTACAGTGTCACTGTATTTTACTCAATGATAAATATATTTAAAAGGGGAGCTTTATTTCCACATTAACTTTTGATATTTTCACATGAGAAATACATGTTGAAATTACAGTTTTCTATTCAAAATTTGAATTTCAAAAACTAACAAAAATATGAAGCGGAAAAAAAATAGGGATGAGGGAGGGTAGTAGAGAACTAGAGATAATAAAGGGTTCAAGTAGTAACGTTTCTTATTTTGAATGCTAATCATGATAGTAATTAACTTTTTAACCATTAATTATTACCACAATTAAGTAACTGTTTTGGTCCTCTCCTTTAATAATTTAATAATATAGAATTTATTATAAAAGATATACATAAAGATAAATAATTGTAAAGTTTTGGTCGTTGATAATGCTGAGCAATAATTATGTTATCAGACCGATAAATATTGTTAAAAGTTCATAATATAACTGAAATAAATATAAAAATATCACTAATTACATATTTATTCTGATAGTATAAGTATTACTTTCGTATTATCATCGGCCTAGGTTAATTTTTGTTGTCAAGGGTAAATAGATTATGCTAATTTTATTTGACTAGGTCAATTTCAATTGGAAAATTCTTAAAAGTGGACCCCAAAAGGATTCTAACAAGCCAGAGTTTGCTGGACTCCAGTTAAGCACAAACCTTCGGAAAAAGAATCTTAACGGCTCCTCTTGTGCGGTGGCATCCAGATAGATGACCGTTGTGGGGGCCCTTTTTACCTTTCAAAACAATATATATAACCGTTACATTACACTCCACATCTCTCATCCCAAACCCTCAAATTATCCCAAATTACAAGGGAGAGAAAGAAAGAATTTGAGTGATTTGCAGGCTTCAAATCAAGCTAAAGGTGAGTTGGGTTTTCTTAAATTTCCAGTCTTTTTTGTTCTTGCTTTGTAAATTTTATTTTTTCCTTATAGATTTTCTTGTTTTTTTTTTGGATTTTTTTCAGGGGAAAAAGCTTTTTTTTTTTGGATTTGCAAAAAATTCACCATGACTGTTGAGGTTATTAAGGCTGAGGCTGCTGTTTCTCAACGAGAGGAGACTTTGAAAGTTGTGGATGTAGTAGAGGCTGTTGATTTGAAGAAAGAGATTGAAGCCAGTCCTAAAGTACTTGTTGAGAAAAGTTATTCATTTAAGGAGGAGAGCAATTTTTTCTCTGATTTGAAGGATCATGAGAAAAAGGCTTTGAATGAGTTGAAATCAAAGCTTGAAGAAGCCATTCTTGGAAACAATTTGTTGAAAAAAGATGAAATCAAAGAGGTGGAGGAGGAGAAATCAAAGGTAGAAGAAGAGGAGAAAACAGAGGAAAAACAGAGTACACCCATTAAAGAAGAAGTGGAAAAAGTGGAGGAGCCAAAGAATGAAGGAGATGAAGGGGTTAAAGAGGCTGAGAAAGTTGAAGGGAAGGAAAAACCCCATGAAGTAGAGGAAGAAAAGAAGGTTGTTGAGAAGAAGGGTTTGAATGAGTTGAAATCGAAAGTCATAGGAGCTTTTAAGGGTCACAATTTGTTTAGGAAAAAGGCTTATAAAAAGGAAGTAGAAGAGGAGAAGCCAAAGGAAGAAGAGAAAGAAGGCGAGGCAACCGTGGAGGTAGAAGCCGAAACCGAAAAGAAGGAAGAATCGAAGCCGGAGGGCCAAGAATGTGTGGAAGAGAAAAAACCCGAGGCGGTGGTTGAAGTTGAAAAGAAGGCCGAGGAAGGTGTAGAAGAAGTTGTGGTTGATAAGGATATTTCCGTTTGGGGAGTTCCCCTTTTGTCTAGTAAGGGTGATGAGGGGACTGATGTAGTCCTCTTGAAGTTCTTGAGGGCTAGGGACTTTAAGGCCAATGAGGCCTTTGAGATGCTCAAAAAGACCCTTGAGTGGAGGAAAGAATGGAAGATCGATTCGATCTTGGACGAAGATTTAGGCAATGATTTAGCCTCAGCTGCCTACATGAGCGGTGTTGATCGCGAAGGTCACCCCATTTGTTACAACATTTTTGGGGTTTTGGACAATGAGGAGATCTTTCAAAAGACTTTTGGGAGTGAAGAAAAGCGTGATTTTTTCTTGAGGTGGAGGTTCCAGTTGATGGAAAAGGGTATTCAGAAACTTGAACTAAAGCCTGCTGGTGTCACTTCTTTGCTTCAAATTAATGATCTCAAGAATTCCCCTGGACCATCCAAGAAGGAGGTTCGTGTCGCCATAAAACAAGCCGTCGCCCTTCTCCAGGACAATTATCCAGAATTCGTCGCAAGAAATGTAAGATTGTTTGGTATTTTGCATTAAAATTACTAACATATTTGATTCTGAATTTTGTTCAAGTTGGGTGTTCTTATTTATTTGTTTGTTGAATTGCAGTTAATTATCAATGCGACTTTCTGGTACTATGCTTTCCATGCCATCTTGTCTCCATTCTTAACCCAAAGAACCAAAAGCAAATTTGTTGTTGCTCGCCCGGCTAAGGTCACCGAGACCCTGCTCAAGTAAGTAATATTTTGGATCCATTTAAAATAAATTCCAAGCAAGTCTATTTTAATTGTAGTAGTAAAAACTAACTAGATTCTTGGACAGGTACATTCCAATTGAGGAAATTCCTATCCAGTATGGTGGACTCAAGAGGGATACCGATTTCGAGTTCTCAACTGGAGATGGTGTAGCTTCAGAACTTTTCATCAAGGCTGCATCAACAGCTATCATTGAGATACCTGCACCAGAGGTACACTAAACAGACGAGACTTTTTTAGATTTTTTTTATAGATTAAATGAATTGATGAAAAAATGATTAATTTTTAAGAGTCCTTGCAAGTATTATGGTAGTTTTAACGAATTACATTTGCTAAATATATCGATACATACCTATTATGAAAATTACCAATAATACTAACAAAAAAGAATTAATCTAGCGATATAGAATTTTTTAATGAGATATTCCTGCGCAAAATTCGTAAGGATTGAAGCTTAATTTAATATTTTTTTTATATAGGCTGGAACAACTTTCATTTGGGATATCACAGTTTTGGGTTGGGAAGTGAATTACAAGGAGGAATTTGTCCCCTCGGACGAATGCTTGTACACCATTATCATTTCAAAGGGAAAGAAATTAGGCGCGAGTGAAGGGCCAATTCGCAACACTTTCAGGACTAATGAAGCTGGGAAAATTGTGCTGACTGTTGAGAATTCCTCAAGCAAGAAGAAGAAGGTCTTTTATCGACACAAGGTCAAGAAATCAGCATTTTAGTTGCATTTTATTTGTCACTAAATTATATATACTAGTGGTTTGAGAGACGATGAGAGGAAAGAAACTGATATAATTATGATGGGGAACTTTTTTTTTTCATGTTAAAAATACATTGGTGGTGTTGGTTGTTTTAGGAAACTACATTCTTTTGGCAGGACAAATATAAATGTTCTGTATAGATTGATTCATTTGATTGGGGGTGATTATCTTGTGTGCAGTATTGTAAGAATTTCCGGGACAGAGTTTATTTTTTTTATGAGAAATTTATTACAATTTTTATTCATGATATTTTTTTAGGTTGATGATGATTTTTAATGGAAATTGATATTTTTACAAAACTTTTTGATATTTTCACATGAAAATGTCGCTATAGATGTATAGGACGGTGAAAAATCATAACTATAGATTTTTATGTGAAAATCTCATTTCGGATTTATAGCGACGGTGCCGTCGCTATAAATCAATAGCGACGGTTTTCATGTAAAAATATCAAAGTGTCGTTTTACTTTCAAAAAATGTTATTGTCAGGCTCAACCCAAGTCTATTATTCCTTCTAGAAAGTAAATAATGCTACTATCACATAAAAAATGGTCACATAATGCTCACATACACACTACAGACTACACAGTAGCATTGTTGCTAGGAAGTAAGCTTATAGGACAAGATCTCAGTCTAGGTCATGGGTATTTAGGACTACATAGTAAATGTACCTGGCGGATACTACAAAAGAACTAAAAAAGTAAAAATTCTTCTATTACATTTTTTTCGGAGCTTAGATCCCTCCTTTATTACACATTTCATACATTTTTTTTCAATACATATTTAGAGAGAACAATTAGACTTGGGTATTGTTTGAATAGCACTGAATACATCTGAATAGTTGAATCGATCAGTCATTAAGTGATTAGAATTTAGAACCTCATTTGATAAACATAGAGGAAATTATGGTTGTGATCGTGGGCGTGAAAAGAACTATCAATATAGAAAATGGAATGTACCTGTCGTACTCCTAAACATTTGATAAATTTGTACCAAGACTCTATAAAAGAAAAGAAAATAAAATAGAAATAAATTTTATTGATCATAATGATCCTGAAGATCCCATGAATTATTTTGACTTTCAAATGGAATGGAAATAACTAATTTTGATATCTATGATTTCCTTGATGATGTTGATAGAAATGTTCAAACCAATTAATAAGTATGATTTCATTGTATTATGGCATTATAATAAGTATTTTTATTATATGTTTTATTTATGTTTCAAGTAATAAAGTTAAATTTATGTTTTTGCATAAATAAAGATGTACGGGCCAGAAGCTCATCAAACTTAATTAAAGGCTCTAGAAGAGCGATTATTCATCAAACTTAATTAAAGGCTCTCGAAGAGCGATTATAATGTTGTCAAATGGTACAATACTTTGTATTGATGATTCTTTATATTCTTCTGAGACAAGCAAAAATTTGCTCAGTTTTAAGGATATATGTTATAATGGTTATTATATTGAAACCAATAATGAAGGCAGTGAAGAATTTCTTTATATTACTTCAATAGTATCGGGCCAGAAGCTCATAATAGAAAAACTGTCTATTTTCTCTTCTGGGTTATATTATACTAAAATGAGAATAGTTGAAACGAATGTTGTAATATACTAGAAGTGTGCAATACACTAGAAGTGTTTAGATCCAAAGGTTTTTATGATTTGGCATGATCGTATTGATCATCCAGGATCAATAATGTTGCGTTGAATTATTGAAAACTCCCATGAGCATCCCTTAAAGAACCAGAAGATTCCTTTACCTGTTGATTATATCAAAGTAAATTAATTACCAAACTATCACATTTAATTATTGTTATTTAGTGTTCATCTTTCTAAGAAAGAATTCAAGGTGATCTATTTGAACCAATACACCCACATTGTGGTATATTCAAGTATTTTATTGTTTTAATTGATGCATTAATCAGATGATCACATGTATGTTTACTTTTAACTAGAAATATTGCATTTCCTATGCTTTTTGCTCAAATAATTAGGTTGCAAGTACAATTTCCTAATTATATAACTAGGAAAATTTATTTAGATAATGCTGGTAAAAATTCACATCTCAAGTTTTTGATGAATATTGCATGTTAATTGGAATTTATGTTAAACATCATGTTGCACATACACATACTCAAAATGGTATAGCTGAATCAATTTTAGATTCAGGAGTGGATTTCGGAAGGAAATACTTCGTTTACTTCCTGCAAATTTCTTATGTAAGAACTAGTAGAAAGAAAGGAATTTTGAACAAAAAAAGCTGACATTGATAGGCCAGATTTGAATGAGAATGCTTGAATGGGAATCGTCTTAGCAACTGGCTATAGACATGAGTCAAAGCTGCCAGGAGAGGAGAGACAATCTTTCATGAGAGAGGGACGTGCAAGTGACAGATTGGGGAAAAAAAGGTAGGTCGGTCATTTAGGGGCCTTGTTAGCGACCCATCATTCTTCCCTAAGCTGTCTGAGTCCGATCGAAGCGAGCAAGAGATAGAGGAATCATCGCTCATAGATGTGAATTGAGAAAGCAAGCCCGAATTCCTTTTTAATTAGGCAGTATAGTCTGGTCCCTATCTCTGCTAAGGTCTGATTGTTATCTGCAAGTCTTGCGTGGGAAGGTGAACTTTGCAAAAGTGCTTATTTGGTTGGGAAAGAGAGGACTTCTGACTCCAAGCCTACCTGAAAACAAGTTTCAGCTATTGATGTAGCTTTTTGTCGATACTACTAGTCTTGTCGCTACCTACTAAAGAAATCCCTTCTATACCACTCAACAGAAGCAAAAATCCCATAAAGATAGATTGAATCGACGACCTATACTTCAACTAAAGGCACAAGGGAATCAAGGGTTCAAGAGCACAGAACAGAGGAAATGCACATGGGTCTCCTTGAAGAACGAAGTCTAAGGTAAAGAAAGAAAGGTAGAGTGGGCTTCTAGTTGCTCTGCTTAGATTGGCATGGCTGTCCCCCTTTGCTGGTAGAGGCTCGACCTTTGACGTCTATAACAAGTTGCCTCTACTTTTCATGTCAAGCGTACACGTGTAGTTTAGTGGGATTGTCTTCTAAAGACAGGAATTCTTTTTCATCTCCTCTCCTTTATATTATAGTCGAGCGGATTTCATCTCCTTGAAAGTTGAACTGATTCTTATTTGATTGTTCAAAGCCTGCCTACTTTTGATGACATGAGATTCAAGACCCCCCTTAAATAAAGTAAAGGCAGCTGATCCCGATTTCCTTTATCCTTCATCTGGCTGGGTTGTCGATAGAGTAAGCTGGATATGCAATTCGATCTTGTAACCAATGAAAGCTCAAGAAAGAGAATGTCCTCTCAAGGTCGGTCTTTCAACCGCCTCCTTAACCTCAATAAGTGATATTTTTAAGGTTTATTTTGATGATTGTTATTTTAATGAAACAGTCTTCCCACGATTAGGGGGAGAAAAGTTGTTGCCTAAGCACGACGTGAGATCGTTGCCTGAAGCACGATAATGGAGATTACTTGAATTTTTTTTCTCGTTATCTCATCTTGATCCTCATACAAATCAATATGAACTAGAAGTTCAAAGGATTATTCATTTGCAATGAATTGCAAATCAATTACTAGAATTATTCACTGATAATAAGAAAATAATGACATCTCTCATTCTAGTTGCTAATACTCTAGTAGGGATTGAAGTCCCTGTAAGAAAATCAGTTTATACAGCAAAAAATGAATCAAAACCACACCTGAAGCGTGGAAGACCTATCAGTGTTAAAAAAAAATTCCCAGAAGAAGAAAGTACAAGAAAAACAAGTTGCAGCCTATAAGAGTCTATACCCATGAAACATGCTACAAAATTTATCGATCTATCCAAAACTTATGAACAAAAATCTCTTGTAAATAAAACACTTGAAGAGTTATCCCCTGAAGAGGATGAGTTATACCCTGAAGAGGATCAGGTACCTGAAAATAACGAGATCTTGATACATTATGTATATACAGGAGACGAATATATTGGATAGAAATAAAATTATTGTCGACAACATATTTTTGTATGAAATTATTCTTGATATTACTAGAAGTAATGATCATGTATATGAACCATAAATCGTTGATGAATGTAGAAATATTTGGCCAATGTGAAAAGAGGCGATTCAAGTAGAACTAAATTTATAAAGTAAACGTGAAGTTTTTGGACCTGTAGTCCGAACACCTAAATGTGTGATGCTTGTTGAATAAAAATGGGTATTTGTAAGAAATAAGAAAAATAAAATTATATGGTACAAAGCGCGACTTGTAGCACAAGGTTTCTCGCAGAGACATGTTATTAATTATGAAGAAACATATGCTCATGTAATGGACACAATTACATTCAGATTTTTAATTAGCTTGGTAGCTAGCAAGAGAAATTAATGGATGTTGTTACATCATATATGTATGGATTATTGTATAATTATATCTACATGAAAATCCCAGAAGAATATAAAATGCCTGAAGCATAAATTCTATATCTCAAAATATGTATTCTATCAAGTTACAAAGATTCTTATATGAGTTAAAGCAATCCAGATGCATATTGTGGTATAATCGCCTAAGTGGATATCTTTTGAAAGAAGGATTTGAGAATAATCCAATTTGTGCATGCATTTTTATCAAAAGATCATAATTTGGATTTGCTATTATTACTGTATTTATTGATGAAAGATCTTGCTCTAGAAGAGTCGACAAAAATAACAAATTTGAGATGAAAGATATTGGTAAGACAGATTTTTGTCTTGGCCTACAAATTAAACTATAGAATTCTTGTTCATCAATCAACATACACAGAAAAAGTCCTAAAGTAACTTTACATGGATAATGTTAATCCTTTGAGTACTCTAATGATGGGTTGGTCACTTGATATCAAGAAAGATCCGTTTTGACCACGAGAAAATAATAAAGAAACTCTTGGTCCTAAAGTACCATATATTATGTCTTGAAGTACCATATCTTAGTGCAATTGATGTTTTGATGTATCTTGCAAATTTCACACGACTTGATATAGCATTTGCAGTTAACTTACTAGCAATGTATAGTTATGCACAAACTCGAAGACATTGTAATGAAATTAAACATATTTTATGTTATCTTCAGTAGACTATTGATTTGGGATTATTTTATCCAAAGGGTGATAGAACCAAGCATATTGCACCAAAATTATTTTATACACGTGAGCCCCAGAAGAATAGCATATTGATATCAAATATATATGATCATGTGATAATTTGGTTGATATATTCATTAAGTCATTACCAACTACGATTTTGAAGAAGATGGTGAGAATATTGGCATGTTTCGACTTAATAATATTTTTACCATGAACAATGGAAATTCTATGTACTTATGAAGGGGAGTAAAAAGGATATGTGTTGATTGTACTCTTTTTCCTTCGCTAAGGTTTTTTCCCACTGGGTTTTACTTTGCAAGGTTTTAATGAGGCAATCCCAAGGCACTAGAAGTTATACAAGAATATTGTACTCTTTTCCTTCGCCAAAATTTTTTCCCACTGGGTTTTTATTTGGTAAGATTTTTAACGAGGCATATTCTTAGAAAATTGCCACAAAAGAACTCCATCCATTCTGTATGAAGGCAATGCTGCATGTATAGCTCAATTAAAGGGAGGATACATCAAAGGAGATAGAAAAAAACACATATTAGCAAAATTCTTTTTCACACATGACCTTGATAAGTGCGGTGACATTGATGTTCAACAAATATGCTGAAAAGATAATCTAGCAGATTTGTTCACCAAAGCATTACCAACTACAATGTTTGAAGGATTGCGTCGCAATATTAGAATGCGACAGCTGAAGGACTTAAGGATACATTCATGAGGGGGAGCTAATACACGCTGCACACTTGTTCCTTTAACCAAGGTTTTTTTTTCTCATTGCGTTTTTCCTAGTAAGGTTTTTAATGAGGAAGCTTTCAATGCGTATGTGTGACACCCCCAAAATAGGTCCACACGACCCATTCTGAGTCGCCAGATATCACACTATAAAAATCATTTACAAACTTCATTTATACAACTGTTGAACTGTCGTGCAGAAAACGACCACAGTTAAACTGTGAGTTTTAATACAAATATATATAACTCTCGTGGTGCCTTGACCATAAGACCTTACAATGGTACCTTACATAAAGGTACAATCAATAACTATTTAGGAAATTAAAATCTTTGGAAAATACTCAAGGAAACCTTCGTACATGGGAGGCCATGCGTCTAGGTTATGATAGATATCATATGTTCACAGAATTATCCTTGGTTGACCCAATAGTCCCCAAAGAAAAATAAGAAGATTGCTATCATCTTCTTTCCAATGGTGAGTCTTCTCTTGTTATATGATTATCTCCGTTGTCTCCAAGTGAGAATTATATTTCAAATAAACTCCAAGATTATATAGATAGTGCTCGTAGATATACTTAGCAAGTGGATGTGCACAACCTGTCTTATGATAACACGAGGTTGTATGTCATTAGACATCTTGTATGATAGTGGAAAAACATCCTTCCAAAGTTGGGTTCACCTCTCCCTATTCGGTTCACCAAAATCAACGGTTAAAATGACGTATAAAATACGACACACTTATATGAAATTCTCAATAAAATTATTTCCATACTGTCTCAGGGGAAACCTCAACAGCTATAGACCACCATTCTAATCCCCAGTTACCCCCGCTCGACCCAGCTACACTCTTATTACCTGAAAGGAATTATGAAGCAAAAAGGGTGAGCACAACTAGCCCAGTAAAGAATATCATGACTAAAGATAATTAAATTATCAATAGCCTTCATTAGTAATAAATCAGAGATTTAGAACATAGGGTAGATGATAAAACTTTTCAACCATAGTTGCAGCAGAACGAGCAATCCATTAGAAGAGTCAAGTAGACCATAGGGTCTATTATCTTCTCCATGTTAAAAGTCCACTAACAATGTTTTATCCTTGTAACATCAATCAACAATTCTTGTCCACAATCATGTGAATAACTCATAATCATAATTGTGATTCTAAATTCCTATTCGCACCCAGGACGAAGATAATTTTCATCACCTGTCTTTACCTGAAACATCAAAAATCATGGTTATACCAAATCACAATTCTTGTTCTTAATCATACTAATAAATTCATCTATGCACTACGGGTCAAAGATATTCATTAACAATTCATCTTTGCTCTACAAGCCAAAGACATACAACTATATTATAGAAGAGTCAAGTAGAGCATGATATCTACTATCTTCTATGAATTAAAAGTGTATTATCAATATGTTATCGCTGAGACTCGGCTTAATAATTAATCCACATCATCGAATCATCCCTGCACGATGGCCAAGAATATTCATTAGTATTACGACCACGAATTATCCATGTACTACGGGCCAAGGATATTCGTGTTTTCAACAATGGTCATGATTATACCGAATAATCTCTGGATATAATCATACCAACAACTGTCCATGAATACACGTAAGCCAAAGATATACAACTATAAAACCAATAATCAACGGTCCATCTTTGCACGTAAGCCAAAGATATACAACTATAAAACCAATAATCAACGGTCTATCTTTGCACGTAAGCCAAAGATATACAACTATAAAACCAATAATCAATATTTCATCTTTGCACGTAAGCCAAAGATATACAATTGTAAAATCAATAATAAACAGTCCATCTTCGCATGTAAGCCAAAGATATACAACTATAAAACCAATAATCAACAGTCCATCTTTGCACGTAAGCCAAAGATATACAATTATAAAATCAATAATCAATAATCCATCTTTGCATGTAAGCCAAAGATGACTTTCATCACAATATAAGCATGATGATGATGACAATGATATAAGTGAAAACAAGGATAAATATTAAAGACTTTAAATTTATCCAAATATTATCAATCACTTAATAAACTTATAATCTAATATTATTAATATTATAATAATATTTTAATCACTTCTTAAACTTATAAACAATTTATTTCAATTGTTTATACTTTACCAAATAATACATTTTAATCATTCAAAACTGCCATACTCATAAGATTTCATCACCAATGATCAAATCCCTCATAAAAAATCTGCATATACCCTATATAGGATTCCCAAGCCATAAAATCCTATTTTCCAATTTTGTTACTTCACATAATATATTTAATTCATTTACTCATAACTAGTTCATTTTCATGAAAAATACCAAATCAGTCCCAAAAATATATCTTTTCTGGGATTTAGCAGAATATAGTCCCATATTGACAAATATATTTTTCTCGGAATTTTTAAAATTCATTTACTATTTTTCATATGGCCAAAACTACCGAATATTTAGACATTTATCATAAATTATACTTTTGTCCCAAAATTCCAAAATTTACAGGGTATACTCCTGTTATATACATGTACTCCCAATAAAAATTTCACCAATTTTGGAGTTAACCATAAGGAGTTATAAGGATTTACTTTTAAAATAGTCTTTTCCCATAAAATCCATAACTCTTAATCTATACATCCAAAAATCGCCATCTTTGGACACAATATAGAAAACTCATCAAATTATCATTTCAAATTTTTCCAGAATTTTTGAGGGTCAAAAAAATTATGAAACTGCAAATGGATTTTCACCTGCCATGCGGTAATCCACTTAGACAGATCATTTCTACAATTTAATAAGGAATGAATACAAAGGATCATTCACCATGCATGCGGTAATCCACATAGATAGGTTATTCCAATAGAATAATAAAGAATAGAATAACGAAGAATTCACCATGCATGCGATAGACCGCATGCATGTGTTATTCCCAATGAATAATAAAGAATGGAACCAAAGTTATGCGTAATCCGCATGCATGTGATATTTCAACGTAATAATAAAGAATGGAACCAAATTCATGCGTAATCCGCGCAGATGCAGGATATTCCAACGAATAATAAAGAATGGAACCAAATCATGCGTAATTAAATGCAGATGGGATATTCTAACAGAATAATAAAGAATGGAATAACAACAAAATTCACCAGGCATGCGATAGACCGCACAGATAGGTTATTCCAACAAAATAATAAAGAATGGAACCAGGTCATGCATAATCCGCACAGGCAGGATATTCCAATAGAATAATAAAGAATAGAATAATAACCCTTACGAGTATTGAAAGAAAATAACTTTCTTCATGAATACGAAAGAATAATACCCCTTACCTTAGAAGAAACTGGATACTGGAATAGTGAGGTAACAGACTTCTCTTCTTCTTTCTCTCTATAATTTCTCTCTATAATAATTGCTCTATAGTTTTAGTGAATTGGTGAAAAATGAAGGAAGAATGAGCTTCTATTTATAGGAAAATACAGTTTTGATAATTGCACGTTTTGGGGCTCGAAATATTACAGTATAATACCTTCAACTTTTCTTTCATTTTTAATTTAGTCCTGCAAGTATTATCAAATTTGCACCACCTCCCCTAATAGTAAATAATGTGAATTAATAGTACAATCATGTGACTTAATAGTTATAATCATGTGAAAATTCGAATTACAGTATAGTACCTCCATCTATACCTCCATTTTTAACTTAGTCATGCAAGTATTATCAATCTTGCACCACCTCCCCTAATAGTTCATGAATGTGAATCAATAGTACACACATGTGAACAAATAGTTATAATCATGTGAATTAATAGCAATTAATTGCTTATTTATTCGATTAATTACCTGATTGGTCAATATAACCTCCAGACATCAATTATTATCGAAATAAATATCGATTTCCATTAACACTAACAATCCCAACACAATAGAAATATTTTTCTCAAAATTTTCATTTTTGAAATTTCAAAGTTTGACTTTTTTGACCAAAAAGTCAACCCCGACAAATTTGTGTTTATAGCCTATTTCTACTAATTTCATCGTTCCGGACTCAAATATCACGTCTGCATCTCCAAATTCAACTCCGAACTCAAATTCGATTTTTTTTATAATATTCATCATTAATATTATAACTCACAATATTTAACAACCAGGTCGTTCCCAGAAAGAGGGGGCTTTCCGATAAAAATTTTTACTCATTGGCGCGCAATTAGGTGACCAAACCTCTCTTTAATAGAACTTCTAGACATTGTCAATATTGCAAATAATAATATGAATAACTTTGTCGTCTTAATTATTGATTTAATAATATAACAAATTATGCAGATGATACTGTGACAATAATTGAATCAATAATATGAGAGATATGATGCAGCAATTACTGTAGTAATAATTGAATATAACTGAGTGACTTCTCACGTAAGCATCAATAATCAATACCGTGCGCTACTATGCAACCAATGCCAGACATCTTTATTTCTTTACTACTGCTTATTTTATTAATAACTTGCTTATTTTGAAAAATTTTCAAATATGACCCTTAACTTTAAACTTTTATCAATTTAACTATTTACCAAAATAAAAAAATTGAATACTTTTATTTCATAAAATTCGGGATCTCACAATCTCCCCTCCTTAAGAAATTTCGTCCTCGAAATTTACGTACCTGGTAGTTCGAAGAGATGAGAATACCTTGCTTTCTTTTCAGATTGTACCTTCCTGGTTATTTCCTCTGTATCATGATTTTCCCATTTCTCATCTCCTGTATTTCAGATATCATTCTAGAATATATCTTCAAAACAAAGGTTAATTGACATATCACAATTTGTCAACTTATCAAGTAAACAATTTCAGCTTAGGTAAGTCACACACTAGCAAAGTATATAACTCGTCTCTCCCCTCCTAGTTCTAGACTCTTATCTCCGCCAGCGACCATATCCCTAAGCTCTGATACCATTTGTGACGCCCCCAAAATAGGTTCATCTCTCCCTATTCGGTTCACCAAAATCAACAGTTAAAATGACGTATAAAATACGACACACTTATATGAAATTCTCAATAAAATTATTTCCATACTATCTCAGGGGAAACCTCAATAGCTATAGACCACCGTTCTAATCCCCTATTACCCCCGCTCGACCCAGCTACACTCTTATTACCTGAAAGGAATTGTGAAGCAAAAAAGGTGAGCACAACTAGCCCAGTAAAGAATATCATGACTAAAGATAATTAAATTATCAATAGCCTTTATCAGTAATAAATCGAGATTTAGAACATATGGTAGATGATAAAACTTTTCAACCATAGTTGCGGTGAATCAGGCAATCCATTAGAAGAGTCAAATAGACCATAGGGGTCTATTATCTTCTCCATGTTAAAAGTCCACCAACAATGTTTTATCCTCAGAACATCAATCAACAATTCACATCCCACAATTATGTGAATAACTCATAATCATAATTGTGATTCTAAATTCTATTCGCACCTGGGACGAGATAATTTTCATCACCGCCTTTACCCTCAAACATCAAAATCATGGTTATACCAAATCACAATTCTTGTTCATAATCATACTAATAAATTCATCTTTGCACTCTACGGGCCAAAGATATTCATTAACAATTCATCTTTGCTCTACAGGCCAAAGACATACAACTGTATTATAGAAGAGTCAAGTAGAGCATGATATCTACTATCTTCTACGAATTAAAAGTGTATTATCAATATTTTATTGTGAGATCCCGAATTTTATAAAATAAAAGTATTCAATTTTTTTATTTTGGTAAATAGTTAAATTGATAAAAGTTTAAAGTTAAGGGTGATATTTGAATTTTTTTTCAAAGTAAGCAAGTTGTCATAAAATAATCGGTGATAGAAATACAGTAATTCGCGTGGTTACATAGTAGCACACGGTATTGATTATTAATGCTTAAGTAAGAAGTCACTCAGTTATACTCAATTATTGCTACAGTAATTGCTGCATCATATCTCTCATATTATTGATTCAATTATTGTCACAGTATCATCTGTATAATATGTTATATTATTAAATCAATAATTGAGACGGCAAAGTTATTCATATTATTATTTGCAATATTGACAATGTTTAGAAGTTCTGTCAAGGAGAGGTTTGGTCACCTAATTGAGTGCCAATAAGGAGAAATCCTTATCGGAAAGCCCCCTCTTTCCTGGGAACGACCTGGTTGTTAAATATTGTGAATTATAATATTAATGATGAATAAGTTTGTGTTGATTAAAGATGAAATTGATAGTTCCATTGTGTTGGAATTATTCGTGTTAGTGAAAATCGACATTTATTTCGATAATAATTGATGTCTGGAGGTTATATTGACCAATCGGGTAATTAACCGGATAAATGAGCAATTAATTGCTATTGATTCACATGATTATAACTATTTGATCACATGTGTGTACTATTGATTCACATTCAATTACTATTAGGGGAGTTGGTGCAAGATTGATAATACTTGCATGACTAAGTTAAAAATGGAGGTATAGATGGAGGTACTATACTATAATTCGTATTTTTACATGATTATAACTATTGATTCACATTATTTACTATTAGGGGAGGTGGTGCAAGTTTGATAATACTTGCAGGACTAAATTAAAAATGAAGAAAAAGAGGGAGGTATTATACTGTAATATTTCGAGCCCCAAAACGTGTAATTATTGAAACTATATTTTCCTATAAATAGAAGCTCATTCTTCCTTCATTTCTCACCAATTCACTAATGCTATAGAGCAATTATTATAGAGAGAAATTATAGAGAGAAAGAAGAAGAGAAGTCTGCTACCTCACTATTCCAATATCCAGTTTCTTCTAAGGTAAGGGGTATTATTCTTTCGTATTCATGAAAAGAATTATTTTCTTTCAATACTGTAAGAGTCAAGTTATACCATTCTTTATTATTATGTTGGAATAACTTTTGTCTATGCAAAGTACCGCATACATGGTAAAATTCTTCTCATTATTCCATTCTTTATTATTCGTTGAATAACTCACTTTTGTGCTGCCTATCGCATGCCCGTGAATTCTATTGTTATTCCATTCTTTATGATTACATTGGAATATCCTCATGCATGCGGATTACGCGTGATCCGGTTCCATTCTTTATTATTACATTTGGAATATCCTATCTGCATTTGGATTCTGCATGACTAATTTTCTATTCTTTATTATTACATTGGAATAACCTTGATTGCATGCGCCTATCACACGCTCGGTGAATTACATTGTTATTCCATTTTTATTATTCATTTGGAATATCTTGTGCATTTGCCACGCATTGACGACGGGTTCCATTCTTTATTATTACATTGGAATATCACATCTGCAAGCGGTTTAGGCGTGACTTCGGTTCCATTCTTTATTATTCATTGGAATATCCGATGCATGCGGTTTAATATGACACAGTTCCATTCTTTATTATTATTCATTGAGAATAACCTCATCTGCGTGAGGTCTACATGGTGAATTCTTCCATTAATCCATTCTTTATTATTCATTGGAATAACATGTCTACATGTGGATTACCGCATGCATGGTGAATGATCCTTTGTATTCATATGAATAGTATTTTCATTCAAAAGGGGTTTCGCCAGGCGCTTTAATAATTTTTCTCGACCCTAAAAATTTTGGAAAAATTTGAAATGATAATTTGATGAGTTTTCTAGATTGTGTCCAAAATGGCAATGGGTAAAATCTAATTACGCACAACACGCAAGTATACGTGGTCAACAAGTAATAAAGTGATAAGTTGAGTATCGCTCCCACGAGAGAATTAGTTAATAAAAATCACCAAGTACTAACCCGTATCCAACTCAATCTTATTTAAACGAATGAATTTCAAATTATATAAATTAAACTACTATTAAATTCCACTAATTAAATTAAGACTATGGAGATTTAAGATCACAACTTCACTTATTGCTTCATTTAAGTTAACACACTTCTCATCAATTATTCTCTATCCCGAATTGTTAATCAAGAACACTAAAGTAGTATTAACCACCTCTCGATGCACTAATACCGTATTAACGTCAATCCACAATTAAGATAGAAATTCGTTAAACACCTTAATCAACTAACCCACTATATCTCTATGTAAATTACAATTGAAGAAGGTTTAAGAACAAGTTCTCTATCCGATTACATGCGGTGTCAAGCAAATCTCTACCTTAACACTCATCAAGTTTAAGCTACTAACAAAATCCTAAACACATGCTATCATGATCAGATCTAAATATATACTTCATCTCTCGAGTTCATATAGATTATCACGATAATTTATGGCCAGTCAATTAAATAATTAAGTCCAAATCATAAATAGACAAATCCTCACGATAGAACATAATAATCGATAGCGAAACATATTAAAATAAACTACACAATAAGATCCATTGTAATCTCAAACAAAGAATTAGTTCATGATTATTGAATTAAAACTAAGAATCCACAATTGAATACACATTAAAAGACAAAAATAAGAGTAGAGTAAAGAATAAATCTGTTGTCAGCAAATCTCCATCTTCCTCAAGCTCCTGCTCTTGATCTTCAATGGTCTTCAAGTTGCTTCAATCTCCAAAACTATTTAGAACTAGTGTTTTGATCTAATTTACTCTAATCTAATCTAATGGAATGCTCTCTCCTAATCTCTCCGATCTCCCCTAATCCTTATTATTCTTCTCCTTTTATAAGCTTTTTTACATGTCTTTAAGTCCTCTTGGAAGTCCTTGAGTCAATTGGATCAAAAATAATCCTTTCCGAACTAAAATTTGGCCAAAAACCACTTCTTTTACGCGTACCCCTGCCCCGAAGGGGGTCTAGGCTTGTCAAAGGCCCACCCCGGGGGCTATAGTACTGTTTTTTGGTAGTTGGTACCCCATTTCCGGGGGTTTTACTAAAGAAAAGCCGCCCCTGCTGGGGGCATCATTTTTCACAAATATTCTTTGGTAAAATGGCCATAACTTTTGATCCGGGAGGAGTTACTAGGAATGCTACCTATCAAATCGAAAATATCGACGAGCTCTACAACTTTCATTCTTTAAGGATTGAGAAATTCAGGCCGTATGAAGGTTGAAATTGGGCTGGAAGTGACTGCTATGAAAATGGCTAACTAAAACAGTGAAGTTCGACGTCCGTTGGTACAAAGATCATATTTCTTGCATCCGAACTCCGATTAGAATGATTCAAGATGTTATGGAAAGCTAAGAAGATGCTCTACAATGTAAGCTAAGTTCCAAACCAAGAACATGAAGTAAATATGAAAGCCCAAATGATGTCCGGATTGCTTTTCTTTGTATTTTTTTGATTTTCCTTACCAATAGTCACTCACACCGCTCCCAAACGTATAACCTACAAAATGAACACAAAATGCATGAAAAGTAACTAAGACACGTGAATATAAGCAACTAATTCAAGTAAAAGATATCGGATAAGTGTATATAAAATCTACTTATCAAATACCCCCAAACTTAAACCGTTGCTTGTCCCCAAGCAACACAACATAATGCAATGAAATGCAATGAAATACAACTAATCTATATGCCTACGAATCCAGAAGTAATGACAGAAACAAGTCTATTCAACCGGCCTTAGTGAAATCAAGTAAACATGATAATACATCATATCAAAACCAATCAACAATTTCCTAGTCAATCATCAAGTCTTAAACTCATTATTATCGGTATAAGTGCGTGTGTGCTCCACAACAATGTTAACTGATATAAAAAAAATTTAACACATAACAAGTCTTTTCGAAGGCATCATACAATGCAAACTCAAGAAATCCAAAAACAAACTAGATTCAACTAAAATCAAACAATTACCAATATCGAGGGTCAACATGGGATACTTATGATTTATTTTCATCTACTGGGGCTTTTTGCTTCTTATTTCCCTTTTTCATTCATTTTTTTTTTTTTTTTTGGTTTATACACATAGCTATGCAATGTCTTATTCCCTTAGGCTTTTCAATGCTACCTTAACGAAGCTTTCACCAACGACTCCTGCACCATTAAGACCTTAGGGCGCTTAGTGTAAAGACAATCCCCTGCTTACTTTTACTCAAGTAACAAAGGCCACAAAACTAGACAAGCACGCCACCACATACTTTTTTTTTTTTTTTTTTTTTTTTTTTTTAATATCGCTTATATACCCCAAATATTCCCCCAAACTTAGGTTCTTGTCTAACTTTAGCCCTCACTACTTATTCTTGTCATTCTTTCATTCAAACTAGCATTATCCTTTATAGTCCCATTATGTATCAATTTAAACTCAATCAATCACAAGTTGTTTTTACTGTATATCCTTATTATACAAGTTTCAAATGTAAAAAAGATTCAATTCATAACAAGAAATCACGCCAAAGTTCTAATATTTAGTATTATACTTGTCTACTCAATTCCAATCTCATCATCGGCCAAAAAAAATTGAACTATCTAACAAATTGGACTCATGCAAGATGAACATAGTAATTAACTATTATTTTTGAATTTTTTTTTGATTTTTTTTTAATAATAAACCTAAACTAAATTAACAACATATGCAAAATAACAGAACATAAACATGAAACTACACATGCAATAACGAACTAAACTAAACTCCCCCAAACTTAGCAATTACAATGTCTTCATTGTAAGAATATAGCGATAAGTAGAAGAGAACTTCCCTGTAATCAGCTAAGCGTGAAGTGATGGCGGCGATGGCGGCGACGATCATTTTCCTATCCATCAACCTCCAATACCGCAATGAAGAGAGACAACATGGATTAGATTATAAGAGAACTTAATAAGCAAATTAATTCCTATCTACTAAATAAACTAGTAAAGCATATAAATATAAAATTCATGGGTTGCCTTCCCAACCATCATTGATTTACGCCTTCTTTTCGATTTGACTTTGTCTGATCAACGCTATCCAATTCCTCGTCGATAATTGAGGAACCCTCCATCCATCGGAAATAATGTAACTTTTGGTAGGTTCCCATTTGTGATAGCCATTGCATTAAAGTCACCTAGCATGTTTTGTTTACATATGTGCCCAATTGAGAATATTAAATAACTAGGTGCTTTTCCGACCGTTGAGCTTATGATTCGATTGGGGCTTTGAGGCTTGGCAAGAACAACGGGCTCTTCTTCTATCTCTTCCTCCTCATCCCACCATGGCTTCACATTTGTACTAGCTGTCATGTCATAAAGAGCCTTGACGACGACATGACTACCAAGTGGGCACGATTTTGCAAATCTAACTGGACCCTTGATCTTTGGCAGAGAAGGAACTTAGGGCACTAATAACATCGGCTCCTCCTCGTTGGTAATCATAATTAGTTCTTCATCGACCTTATTTTTATTATCCCCACTTGTCTCCTCTTTTTCAACATCTCGTGTCTCATCCAGTTGTAGATTTGGCTCTGGGCACTTCATCAATCTCGAAATCCTCATCATAACACCAATTGGTTTGAGGACAGGTTGTTTAAGGCTTTGAGCATTCGATCCATCCGGTTCTCAGATTTTTAATTGCTATCTCTTGATTCTCGAATCGACCGCTCTTGATTAATCATCCTCTCCTCAATTGATGCTACAAACTTGAACCACAAATCCTCCAAACTTGAATTATCTGCCTCGCTTTTGGAATCCATGTATTGAGTTGAAATGGTGATGAGTTGTTCCATCCGGTGTCAAAAATTGTGGCTCGATATTTCTCGACTCATCATCCTCTCCTCTTGGTTTTCTATAATCCTTAACATGAATTCCTTCAACTCTAAATTGTCTTCTTGTCGCATCGAGGTGGATATGAGAATTCCACGCGTGTATATTGGATTTGGAGTAGAGTATCGGTCTTCATAAGTATAGCTCCATGAAGAATCCGTGATACCCCAAACTTGATCATAATTATCATATGCATACCGATTGAGGTAGTTACCACCATACCGCATCAACCCAAGATTGATGGTGCATTGATTACTCGGGGATTTCCAAAGACAATAGTCACACATAATCGCAATCCTTCGACTTCTTTCGGGTCAAGCAAAAACGTCCAACTTCCTCGAAAGTTCTTCAATCAGTACCGACATTGTGAAAAATGCATTAAGTCCATCAATCCCGCTTCCTTGGTCGAAATCATGTTCGTATGGCCATTGATACGCAAAGTCATCCATGGTACCTTCGAAAAGAGAGAAATATAGGAAGAGAATTAAAATAAAAAAAAAAATGTTTAAATTAAGACTAATTTGATTGAAATTAATATCGGTAAAAAATATTAAACTAATTCCCCAAGAATCTACCACCAAAAACTTATTGGGTAAAATCTAATTACGCACAACACGCAAGTATACGTGGTCAACAAGTAATAAAGTGATAAGTTGAGTATCGTTCCCACAAAGAATTAGTTAATAAAAATCACCAAGTACTAACCCGTAACCAACTCAATCTTATTTAAACGAATGAATTTCAAATTATATAAATTAAACTACTATTAAATTCCACTAATTAAATTAAGACTATGGAGATTTAAGATCACAACTTCACTTATTGCTTCATTTAAGTTAACACACTTCTCATCAATTATTCTCTATCCCGAATTGTTAATCAAGAACACTAAAGTAGTATTAACCACCTCTCGATGCACTAATACCGTATTAACGTCAATCCACAATTAAGATAGAAATTTGTTAAACACCTTAATCAACTAACCCACTATATCTCTATGTGAATTACAATTGAAGAAGGTTTAAGAACAAGTTCTCTATCCGATTACATGCGATGTCAAGCATATCTCTACCTTAACACTCATCAAGTTTAAGCTACTAACAAAATCCTAAACACATGCTATCATGATCAGATCTAAATCTATACTTCATCTCTCGAGTTCATATAGATTATCACGATAATTTATGGCCAGTCAATTAAATAATTAAGTCCAAATCATAATAGACAATCCTCACAATAGAACATAATAATTGATAAATAAGCATATTAAAATAAACTACACAATAAGATCCATTGTAATCTCAAACAAAGAATTAGTTCATGATTATTGAATTAAAACTAAGAATCCACAATTGAATAACATTAAAAGATAAAAATAAGAGTAGAGTAAAGAATTGATCATTGTCAAGAAATCTCCATCTTCCTCAAGCTCCCGCTTCTTGATCTTCAATGGTCTTCAAGTCGCTTCAATCTCCAAAACTATTTAGAACTAGTGTTTTGATCTAATTTACTCTAATCTAATCTAATGGAATGCTCTCTCCCAATCTCTCCCAATCTCTCCCTAATCCTTATTATTCTCCTCCTTTTATAAGCCTTTTTACATGTCTTTAAGTCCTCTCGAAGTCCTTGAGTCAATTGGATCGAAAACAATCCTTCCTAACTCAAATTTGGCCAAAACCACTTCTTTTACGCTGCACTTCTCCCTTGCGGGGTCTCTAGGCTTGTCAAGGCCTGCCCCCTGCTGGGCTATAGTACTGTTTTTGCAGCTGGTACCCCCCCTACGGGGTTTTTTACTAAGGAAAAGCCCGCCTCAATGGGCATCATTTTTCATCACAACAGATCCTCTAGTAAAACGATCATAACTTTTGATCCGGGAGGAGTTACGAGGCCTGCTACCTATCAAATCGAAGATATCGACGAGCTCTACAACTTTCATTCTTTGAGGATTGAGAAATTAAGGCCGTATGAAGGTTGAAATTGGGTTGGAAGTGACTTCTGTGAAAATGGCTAAATAAAACAGCGAAGTTCGACGTCCGTTGGTACAAAGATCATATTTCTTGCATCCGAACTCCGATTAGAATGATTCAAGATGTTCTGGAAAGCTAAGAAGACGCTATACAATGTAAGCTAAGTTCCAAACCAAGAACATGAAGTAAACATGAAAGCCCAAATGATGTCCGGATTGCTTTTCTTTGTATTTTTTTTTTTTTTTCTTTACTAATAATCGCCACACCGCACCGCCCCAAACGTATAACCTACAAAATGAACACAAAATGCATGAAAAGTAACTAAGACACATGAATATAAGCAACTAATTCAAGTAAAAGATATCGATAAGTGTATATAAAATCCACTTATCAAATACCCCCAAACTTAAACCGTTGTTTCATCCCCAAGCAACACAACATAATGCAATGCAATGCAATGAAATGCAACTAATCTATATGCCACGAATCTAATCCGTAGTAATGATAAAAACAAGTCTATTCAACCTACTTTAGAGAAATCAAAGTAAACATGATAATACATCATATCAAAACCAATCAACAATTTCCTAGTCAATCATCAAGTCTTAAACTCATATTATCGTATAAATAGTGTGTGCTCCACAACAATGTTAACTCGATATAAAAAAAAATTTAACACATAGCAAGTCTCTTCGAAGGCATCATACAATGCAAACTCAAGAAATCCAAAAACAAGCTAGATTCAACTAAAATCAAAAATTACCAATATCGAGGGTCAACATGGGATACTTATGCTTTATTTTCATCTACGGGGGCTTTTTGCTCTTATTTCCCGCTTTTATTCATTTTTTTTTTTTTTTTTTATATACATATACATAGCTATGCGATGTCTTATTCCCTTAGGCTTTTCAATGCTACCTTAACGAGCTTTCACCAACGACTCCTGCACTATTAAGACCTTAGGGCGCTAGGTGTGTAAAGACAATCCCCTGCTTACTTACTCAAGTAACAAAGGCCACAAAACTACAAAGCACGCCACGGTGTTTATTCATACTTTTTTTTTTTTTTTTTTTTTTTTATTTTACAATATCGCTTATATACCCCAAATATTCCCCCAAACTTAGGTTCTTGTCTAACTTTAGCCCTCACTACTTATTCTTGTCATTCTTTCATTCAAACTAGCATTATCCTTTATAGTCCCATTATGTATCAATTTAAACTCAATCAATCACAAGTTATTTTTACTGTATATCCTTATTATACAAGTTTCAAATGTAAAAAGATTCAATTCATAACAAGAAATCACGCCAAAGTTCTAATATTTAGTACTATACTTGTCTACTCAATTCCAATCTCATCATCACCAAAATAAACCTAACTATCTAATGTTTGGATTCATGCAAGATGAACATAGTAATTAACTATTATTTTTGAATTTTTGATTTGATTTTTTTTTAATAATAAACCTAAACTAAATTAACAACATATACAAAATAACATAACATAAACATGAAACTACACATGCAATAATGAACTAAACTAAACTCCCCCAAACTTAGCAATTACAATGTCCTCATTGTAAGAATATAGCGATAAGTAGAAGAGAACTTCCCTGTAATCAGCTAAGCGTGAAGTGATGGTGGCGATGGCGGCGACGATCATTTTCCTATCCATCAAACTCTCCAATACCGCAATGAAGAGAGACAACATGGATTAGATTATAATAGAACTTAATATGCAAAATAATTCCTATCTACTAAATAAACTAGTAAAGCATATAAATATAAAAATTCATTGGTTGCCTCCCGAACAATAACGCTTGATTTACGCTTTTCAAATTTCACTTTTTGTATTCGATCAACGCTATCCAATTCCTCGTCGATAATTGAGGAACCCTCCATCCATCGAAAATAATGTAGCTTTTGGTAGGTTCCCATTTGTGATAGCCATTGCATTAAAGTCACTTAGCATGTTTTGTTTACATATGTGCCCAATTGAGAATGTTGAATAACTAGGTGCTTTTCCGTCCATTGAGCCTTCATGATCATATTGGGGCTTTAAGCTTGGCAAGAACAATGGGCTCTTCTTCTATCTTCTTCCTCCTCATCCCACCATGGCTTCACATTTGTACTAGCTCTCATGTCATAAAGAGCCTTGCCGATTTACATGACTCCTAAGCAGGCATGATTTTGCAAATCTAACCGGACCCTTGATCTTTGGCGGAGAAGGAACTTGGGGCACTAATAACATCGGCTCCTCCTCGTTAGTACTCATAGTTAGTTCTTCACCGACCTTTATTTTCATTATCCCCACTTGTCTCTCTTTTTCAACATCTCGTGTCTCATCCAAATTGTAGATTTGGCTCTAACACTTCATCAATCTCAAAATCCTCGCCATAACACCAATTGGTTTGAGGACAGGTTGTTCAAGGCTTTGAGCATTCGATCCATCTTATTTCTCAGATTTTGAATTGCTATCTCTTGATTCTAATCGACCGCTTTTGATTAATCATCCTCTCCTCAGTTGATGCTACAAACTTGAACCACAAATCCTCCAAACTTGAATTATCTCGTCTCGCTTTTGGAATCCATGTATTGAGTTGAAATGGTGATGAGTTATTCCATCCGGTGTCGAAAATTGTGGCTCGATATTTCTCGACTCATCATCCTCTCCTCTTGGTTTTCTATAATCCTTAACATGAATTCCTTCAACTCTAAATTGTCTTCTTTTGTCGCATTGAGGTGGATATTAGAATTCGGCGTGTATGTTGGATTTGGAGTAGTATCGGTCTTCATAAGTATAGCTCCATGAAGAATCCGTGATACCCCAAACTCGATCATAATTATCATATGCATACTGATTGAGGTAGTTACCACCATACTGTACCGGCCCAAGATTGATGGTGCATTGATTACTCGGGTGATTTCCAACACAATAGTCACACATAACTGCAATCATTCGACTCCTTTGGGCTGCAAAAACGTCCAACTTCCTCGAAAGTTCTTCAATCTGTGCTGACATTGCAGAAAATGCATTAAGTCTATCAATCCCCGTTTCCCTTGGTTGAGTCATGTTTGTGTATGGCCATTGATACGCAAAGTCATCCATGGTACCTGAAAAGAGAGAAATATAGGAAGAGAATTAAAATTAAAATAAAAATGTTTAAATTAAGACTAATTTGATTGAAATTAATATTGGTAAAAATATTAAACTAATTCCCCAAATCTGCGCCAAAAAACTTATTGGGTAAAATCTAATTACGCACAACACGCAAGTATACGTGGTCAACAAGTAATAAAGTGATAAGTTGAGTATCGCTCCCACGTAGAATTAGTTAATAAAAATCACCAAGTACTAACCCAGTATCCAACTCAATCTTATTTAAACGAATGAATTTCAAATTATATAAATTAAACTACTATTAAATTCCACTAATTAAATTAAGACTATGGAGATTTAAGATCACAACTTCACTTATTGCTTCATTTAAGTTAACACACTTCTCATCAATTATTCTCTATCCCGAATTGTTAATCAAGAACACTAAAGTAGTATTAACCACCTCGATGCACTAATACCAGTATTAACGCTAATCCACAATTAAGATAGAAATTGCTAAAACACCTTAATCAACTAACCCACTATATCTCTATGTAAATTACAATTGAAGAAGGTTTAAGAACAAGTTCTCTATCCGATTACATGCGATGTCAAGCAAATCTCTACCTTAACACTCATCAAGTTTAAGCTACTAACAAAATCCTAAACACATGCTATCATGATCAGATCTAAATCTATACTTCATCTCTCGAGTTCATATAGATTATCACGATAATTTATGGCCAGTCAATTAAATAATTAAGTCCAAATCATAATAGACAATCCTCACAATAGAACATAATAATCGATAGCGAAACATATTAAAATAAACTACACAATAAGATCCATTGTAATCTCAAACAAAGAATTAGTTCATGATTATTGAATTAAAACTAAGAATCCACAATTAAATAACATTAAAAGAGAAAAAATAAGAGTAGAGTAAAGAATTGATCATTGTCAAGAAATCTCCATCTTCCTCAAGCTCCCGCTTCTTGATCTTCAATGGTCTTCAAGTTGCTTCAATCTCCAAAACTATTTAGAACTAGTGTTTTGATCTAATTTACTCTAATCTAATCTAATGGAATGCTCTCTCCAATCTCTCCTCTCCCTAATCTCTTATCTCCCTTAATCCTCCTTATTATTTTCCTTCTTTTTAAGTCCTCTTGAAGTCCTTTTTATCATCGAAACAATCCTTCCCTTAACTCAAATTTGGTCCTTTTTTACGCGCCAGACTTCGCCTTTGGAAGGGGTCTAGGTGAGTCAATTGGCCCCTAACGGGCTATAGTAAAACAATCCTTCGCGGGGGGTTTTTACTAAGAAAAGCCCATCCGTGCATCATCATTTTTCACATCATGTCTTCCTCTGGTAAAATGACCATAAATTTTTATCCCAGAGGAGTTATGAGGCCTATCACCTATCAAATTGAAGATATCGACGAGATCTACAACTTTCATTCTTTGAGGATGGAGAAATTCAGGACGGATAAATTTTGAAATTGGGCTGGAAGTGACTACTTGAAAATGGCTAACCAAAACAGCGAAGTTCGACGTCCATTTGTACAAAGATCATATTTCTTGCATCCAAACTCCGATTAGAATGATTTCAGATGTTCTGGAAAGCTACAAAGATGCTCTACAATGTAAGATAAGTTCCAAACCAAGAACATGAAGTAAACATGAAAGCCCAAATGATGTCCGGATTGCTTTTCTTTGCATTTTTTTTATTTTTCCTTACCAATAGTAGCTCACACCGCTCCCAAACATATAACCTACAAAATAAACACAAAATGCATGAAAAGTAACTAAGACACATGAATATAAGAAACTAATTCAAGTAAAAGATACCGAATAAGTGTATATAAAATCCACTTATCATATACCTTGTAAATTGCGGAATTTTTGGACAAAAGTATAATTTATGATAAATGTCTAAATATTCGGCAGTTTTGACCATATAAAAAATAGTAAATAAATTTTAAAAATTCCGAGAAAAATATATGTTCAATATGGGATTATATTCTGCTAAATCCCAGAAAAGAATAATTTTCGGGACTGGTTTGGTATTTTTCATGAAAATAGTTTTGTTACGAACATATGAATTAAATATGTTATATGAAGTTGAAAAATTGGTAAATAGAATTTTATGGCTTGGAAATCCTATATAAGGTATATGCAGATTTTTGATGAGGGATTTGATTATTAGTGATGAAATATTATGAGTATGACATTTTTGAATGATTAAATGCATTATTTGGTAAAGTGTAAATAATTAAAATAAATTGTTTATAAGTTTAAGAAGTGATTAAAATATTGTTATAATATTAATAATATTAGATTATGAGTTTATTAAGTGATTGATAATATTTGGATAAATTTAAAGTCTTTAATATTTATCCTTGAATTCGTTTTATTAATGCTTATATCATTGTCATCATCCTCATGCTTATATTGTGATGAAAGTCTTATTTGGCTTACGTGCATAGATGGACTGTTGATTATTAGTTTTACAGTTATATATCTTTGGCTTACGTGCAAAGATGGACTGTTGATTATTGGTTTTACAGTTGTATATCTTTGGCTTACGTGCAAAGATGAACTATTGATTGATGAGTATCTTTGGCTTATGTGCATAGATGAACTATTTATTGGTATGATTATGACTAGGGATCATTCGGTATAATTATGACCCGTAATGTTATAGATGATGTGGTAAAAGTTCTCATTGGCCCATAGTGCATTAATGGACAATTATTGGTATGATTATAACCAGGGATTTTTCGGTATAATCATGATCAATGATGATTACATGAATATCCTTGGCCGTAGTGCAGGGATGATTCGATGATGTGGATTATTTATTAAGCTAAGTCTCAGCGATAAAATATTGATTATACATTTTTAATTCGTAAAAGATAGTAGATATCATGCTCTACTTGACTCTTCTAAAATACAGTTGTATGTCTTTGGCCTATAGTGCAAAGATGAATTGTTAATGAATATCTTTAGTCGTAGTGCAAAGATGAATTTATTAGTATGATTATGAGCAGGAATTGTGATTTGGTATAACCATAATTTTTGATATTTCGGGTGAAGATAGGTGATGAAAATTATCTTCGTCCTGGGTGCGAAGAGGAATATAGAATCACAATTATGATTATGAGTTATTCATATGATTGTGGACAGGAATTGTTGATTGATGTTACAGGGATAAAACATTATTGGTGGACTTTTAACATGGAGAAGATAATAAACCTGATGGTCTATTTGACTCTTCTAATGGATTGCTCATTCCGCTGCAACTATGGTTGAAAAGTTTTATCATCTATCATATGTTCTAAATGTCTGATTTATTACTGATGAAAGCTATTGATGATGTAAATTATCTTTAGTCATGATATTCTTTATTGGGCTAGTTGTGCTCACCCTTTTTGCTTCACAATTCTTTTCAGGTAATAAGAGTGTAGCTGGGTCGAGCGGGGATAACTGGGGAATAGAACGGTGGTCTATAGCTGTTGAGGTTCTCCCTAATAGTATGGAAATAATTTTTTTGAGAACTTTAGATAAGTATGTCGTATTGTATACATCATTTGATATTTAATTTCGATGAACAAATAGGGTGAGGTGAACACAACTTTGGAAGGGTGTTTTGCCACTATCATACAAGATGTCTAATGACATACAACCTCGTGTTATCATAAGACAGAGTTGTGCACATCCACTTGCTGAGTATATCTACGAGCACTACCTATATAATCTTGGAGTTTATTTGAAATATAATTCTCACTTGGAGACAATGGAGATAATTATAAGTCAAGAGAAGACTCACCATTGGAAAGAAGATGATAACAATCTTCTCATTTTTCTTTGGGGTCTATTGGGTCAACCAAGGATAATCTGTGGACATATGATATCTATCATAACCTTGACGCGTGGCCTCCCATGTACGAAGGTTTCTGTGAGACCCCAGATTTTATAAATAAATATTTAAATTTCTCAAAATATTTTTTTGAATATTATGGTGTGGATTTGATATAATGTTATAGTTGTGGGTAGTATTTATAAATTTTGCAAAGTATGCAAGTTGTTGTATTATATTCGATTGGTCGTGGAATATTCTTTGTGTGGGGAATATTCGTGCAACGACTAAGACAATCATTAGTGGACCCCATGATGGAATTATTATTTGGATTAAAAAAGCGACAAAAATATTTTATTGAAAATAACGACGGAAGTTTTACTGCTAATATTGTTGAACTACTCGGTAGTAAAAATACGATGAATACGGCGTGGTTGCATAGTAGCACACTGTATTGATTATTAATGCTTATGTGAGAAGTCACTCGCTTTTGTTCAATTATTGCTATGGTAATTGTTGCATAAGATCTCATTATTTGATTCAATTATTGTTGATATTTTATATATTATTAAATCAATAATTGAAATGACAGAGTTATTAATATTATAAATTGCAATATTAACGATGTCTAGAAGTTCTGCCAAGGAGAGGTTTGGTCACCTAATTGCGCGCCAATAGGGAGAAATCCTTATTGGAAAGCTCCTCTTTCCTGAGAACGACCTGGTCGATTAATTTTGTGAATTATAATAAAGGTGATAAATGTTGTTAAAATTATTAATGTGATTTTTATGATGTATTTGTGTAAGTTTTGCTTATTTTATGAATCTCCATTTACCCATTTTTTAAAATAATCGGTAAAAATTATTTAAAGGTGGGGCCCACATGTGGGGCCCATATGTGTTGAAAAACTAATTTTGGAATTGGGGGTGGGAGAGAGATACATATAGGGGAGGAAGTTTATGTATATAAGGTTGTTATGTGTGAGTGTGTATATATAATATAATATGTGTGTTAGTGGGAAGTGGTGGGGGAAAAGAAAGGGTGAAAGTGATGTGTGTATGATTATAGTATATATGTTTATTATATGAGTGGGAAATGGTGGGGGAATGGAGTTGAATTATAATAGAGGTAGTTAGTATTATATATATGTTTATAACATGTGGGTTTATATATATATATATATATGTATTATATTTTGTCTTGCTTTGTTATGATTGGTTGAAGGTTTGACAATTTGAACATGTAGTATCCAAATTTTCATCCGTGAGTCTTTGAATTATTTCATCTGTGAAGAAATCCTTACACAGTTCCTTTCCATTCTCCTATAAATAGAAGCTCATTCCTTCATTATTTCTTACAAATTCGCTGAAACTCCAGAGAGAGAAATTATAGAGAAACTATAGAAAAGTATTATGCTACTTTTCTACTTTTATGTCCAGTTCTTTTACGGTAAGGGGTGTTATTCTTTCTTATTCATGAAGAGAACTATTGTTATTTCATTTCTTATTATTCTGTTGGAATAACCTGTATACTTGGTCTACCCTATACTTGGTGACATTCTTCTATTATTGTGTCTTTATTATTCTGTTGGAACATCTTGTCTGTGTGTTTTACACTGGACCTGGTTTCGTCTTTATTTATTATTCTGTCGGAATATCCTGTCTGTGCGTTTTACGCCGGACCTGGTTCCATTATTTATTATTCTGTTGGGACATCCTGTCGGTGTGAATTTCACCTGACCTGGTTCCGTTATTATTATTCTCTTGGAATAACTTTGTCATCATGCGGGCACCGCATGCATGGTGATTTCTTTTGTTATTCCATTCGTTATTATACTCAAATTGGTTAAATTTTGGACTTCTATACTCCATGAAATTAGTGGAATATCCTTGATATTTGCGCTTCATCCAAGATTTTTTATGGAAATATTCTTCTGAGCATTCTTAAATTTTACTCTACAAAGAAGTATCATGTTGACAATTTGGACGTTATTAGTTCTGGATAAATTAATTCTTTAACTTGTTTTATTGAATTCTTATATCATTGTCATCATCCTCATCTCATTTTTATTTTTTTTGAAAGTCATCTCGTGGCTCAGAAGTGCATAGATGGACTTGGTATGATTATGACCGAGGATTATTCGTGTAATCATGGCCGTAATGTTATAAATAATGTGATAAAAGTCCTCATTGGTCCGTAGTGCATTGATGGACGAGTTGTTGGCATGATCATGACCATTGATGAATACACAAATATCCTCGCCCGTAGTGCATGGAATTTGTGGTCGTGACCCTAATGAATATCCTTGGCAGTAGTGCGGGGATGATGTGGATTATTTATTAAATCGAGTCCCAAATGATAAAAGTGATGAAAAACCTTTTAAATCATAAAAGATAGTAGACTTTATTCTCCACTTGACTCTTTTAATGGATTTCTTGATTCGCTGCAGTTAAACTTGATGTCTATTGTATATTATCAGTTTAACATTGTTGAAGTCTAATGATAATTTATTCTGCATTATCTTAGTCATAATATTTCTTACTGGGCTAGTTGAGCTCACCCTTTCTTTCACTGTTCTCTTCAGGAAATGAGAACGTAGCTGGGATGAGTCGGGGAACGGAGTGATGGTCCGGATGATAGTATTAGCTAATAGTCCTCACTATTCTGTTAAATAGTGCGATAATAAATGTAATGAGGACTTTTTCTAAGAGTGGATATTGTCTAGAAGATAATATTTGTATTAAAACTCACAGCATGTATTTTGTTGTACTATACATGACTGTTGTATAATTTAGTTGTATTTGAATTTTGTACCATGTATTTGGCGACTCAAGATGGGTGATATATACCTATTTTGGGGGCGTCACAGTTTCCTTGAGCACTTTCCAAAGATTTTAATTTCTAAAACAATTTTTGACTGTACTTTTATGTAAAGTACCATTATAAGGTTATGTTCGAGGCACCATGAGAGTTACATACATATGTATTAAAACTTACAGCTTATCTGTTGTCGTACTCTGCACGACAGTTCAACAGTTGTATAAATGAAGTTTGTATTTGATTTTTAATACTGTGATATCTGGCGACTCAGAATGGGTCGTGTGGACCTATTTTGGGGGCGTCACAAATGGTATCAGAGCTTAGGGATATGGTCGCTGGCAGAGATATTAGTGTAGATCCAGGAGGGGAGAGACGAGTAATATACTTCGCTAGGGTGTGACTTACCTAAGATGAAATTGTTTATTTGATAAGTTGACAAATTGTGATCTATCAATTAACCTTTGTTTTGAAGATATATTCTAGAATGATATCTGAAATACAGGAGATGAGCAATGGAAAAATCATGATACAGAGGAAATAACCGGGAAGGTACAACCCGAAAAAAAAGTAAGGTATTCTCATCTCTTCGAACTACCAGGTACGTAAATTTTGAGGGCGAAATTTCATAAGGAGGGGAGATTGTAAGACCCTGAATTTTACGAAATGAAAGTATTCAATTTATATAATAATTATTATTCTATTTATTAAATGGTTAAATTGATAAAAGTACAAAGAATACGCTGGGTCGCATAGTAGCACACCAAGATTGATTATCGATGCTTATGTAAGAAGTCACCGGTTATACTCAATTATTACTACAAAGAATTCTTGCGATCATATCTCTCTCATATTGTTAATTCAATTATTGTCACAATATCATCTACATAATATGATATATTGTTAAATCAATAATTGAGACGATAAAAGTTATTCAGATTATTATTTACAATATCGACAATGTCTAGAAGTTCCACAAGGAGAGGTTTGGTCACCTAATCATGCACTCAATAACGAGAAATCCTTATCGAAAAGCCCCCTCTTTCCTGGGAATGACCTGGTTGTTAAATATTATGAATTATAATATTAATGATGAATAAGTTCGTGTTGATTAAAGATGAAATTGATAGTTCCATTGTGTTAGAATTATTAGTGTTAGTGAAAATCAACATTTATTCCGATAATAATTGATGTTTGGAGGTTATATTGACCAATCGGGTAATTAACTGGATAAATGAGCAATTATTTTCTATTAATTCACACGATTATAACTATTTATTCACATGTGTGTACTATTGATTCACATTCATTTACTATTAGGGGAGTTGGTGCAAGATTGATAATACTTGCATGACTAAGTTAAAAATGGAGGTATAGATGGAGGTACTATACTGTAATTCATATTTTCACATGATTATAACTATTGATTCACATGATTGAACTATTGATTCACATTATTTACTATTAGGGGAGGTGGTGCAAGTTTGATAATACTTGCAGGACTAAATTAAAAATGAAGAAAAAGATGGAGGTATTATACTGTAATATTTCGAGCCCCAAAACGTGCAATTATTGAAACTATATTTTTCTATAAATAGAAGTTCATTCTTCCTTCATTTCTCACCAATTCACTAAAGCTATAGAACAATTATTATAGAGAGAAAGAAGAAGAGAAGTCTGCTACCTCACTATTCCAATAACCAGTTTCTTCTAAGGTAAGGGGTATTATTCTTTCGTATTCATGAAGAGTATTATTTTCTTTCACTACTCGTAAGAGCTGTTATACCATTCTTTATTATTATGTTGGAATAACCTGTCTATACGAAGTACCGCATACATGGTAAAATTCTTTTGTTATTCCATTCATTATTATTCTATTGGAATAACCTGCCTGTGCGGTCTATCGCATGCCTAGTGAATTCTGTTGTTATTCCATTCTTTATGATTCTGTTGGAATATCCTGTCTGTGCGGATTACGCATGACCTGGTTCCATTCTTTATTATTCTGTTGAAATATCCTGTCTGTACGGATTACGCATGACCTGGTTCCATTCTTTATTATTCTGTTGGAATAACCTGTCTGTGAGGTTTATCGCATGCATGGTGAATTCTTCTGTTATTCCATTCTTTATTATTCTATTGGAATATCATGTCTGTGCGGTTTACGCATGACTTGGTTCCATTCTTTATTATTCTGTTGAGAATAACTTGTCTGTGCGGTCTATCGCATGCATGGTAAATTCTTTTATTATTCCATTTATTATTATTCTGTTGGAATAACCTGTCTATGTGGATTACCGCATGCATGGTGAATGATCATTTGTATTCATATGAATAGTATTTTTATTCAAAAGGGGTTTCTGCCAGGGCCAGTTTCTTAATTTTTTTGACCCTCAAAAATTCTGGAAAAATTTGAAATGATAATTTGATGAGTTTTATAGATTGTGTCCAAAAATGGCGATTTTTGGATGTATAGATTAAGAGTTATGAATTGTATGGGAAAAGTCTATTTTAAAAGTAAACACTTATAACTCTTTGTGGTTAACTCCAAAATTGGTAAAATTTTTATTGGGAGTACATGTGTATAACAGGAGTATACCCTGTAAATTTTAGAATTTTTGGACAAAAGTACAATTTATGATAAATTTCTAAATATTCGGCAGTTTTGGCCATATGAAAAATAGTAAATGAATTTTAAAAATTCCGAGAGAAATATATGTTTAATATGGGACTATATTATGTTAAATCCCAGAAAAGAAATATTTTTGGGACTGATTTGATATTTTTCATGAAAATGAACTAGTTTTGAGTAAATGAATTAAATATGTTATGTGAAGTAGCAAAATTGGAAAATAGGATTTTATGGCTTGGGAATCCTATATAGGGTATATGCAGATTTTTGATGAGGGATTTGATCATTGGTGATGAAATCTTATGAGTATGGCATTTTTGAATGATTAAATGCATTATTTGGTAAAGTGTAAATAATTAAAATAAATTGTTTATAAGTTTAAGAAGTGATTAAAATATTGTTATAATATTAATAATATTAGATTATGAGTTTATTAAGTGATTGATAATATTTAGATAAATTTAAAGTCTTTAATATTTATCCTTATTTTCGTTTGATTAATGCTTATATCATTGTCATCATCCTCATGCTTATATTGTGATGAAAGTTATCTTTGGCTTACGTGCAAAGATGGACTGTTGATTATTGATTTTACAATTATATATCTTTGGCTTATGTGCAAAGATGGACTGTTGATTATTGGTTTTATAGTTGTATATCGTTGGCTTACGTGCAAAGATGAACTATTGATTGATGAGTATCTTTGGCTTATGTGCATAGATGGACTGTTTATTGGTATGATTATGACCAGGGATCATTCGGTATAATCATGACCCGTAATGTTATAGATGATGTGGTAAAAGTCCTCATCGGCCCGTGAGTGCATCATGGGACGCTTATTGGTATGATTATAACCAGGGATTATTTGGTATAATCATGATCATTGATGATTACATGAATATCCTTGGTCGTAGTGCAGGGATGATTCGATGATGTGGATTATTTATTAAGCTGAGTTTCAGCGATAAAATATTGATTATACACTTTTAATTCGTAAAAGAAAGTAGATATCATGCTCTACTTGACTCTTCTAAAATACAGTTGTATGTCTTTGGCCTATAGTGCAAAGAATAAATTGTTAATGAATATCTTTGTTTGTAGTGCAACGATGAATTTATTAGTATGATTATGAGCAGGAATTGTGATTTGGTATAACCATGATTTTTGATGTTTCAGGTGAAGATAGGTGATGAAAATTATCTTCGTCCTGGGTGCAAAAAAGAATTTAGAATCACAATTATGATTATGAGTTATTCATATGATTGTGGACAAGAATTGTTGATTGATGTTATAGGGATAAAACATTATTGGTGGACTTTTAATATGGAGAAGATAATAGACCTGATGGTCTATTTGACTCTTCTAATGGATTGCTCGTTCCACTGCAACTATGGTTGAAAAGTTTTATCATCTACCATATGTTCTAAATCTCTGATTTATTATTGACTAAGGCTATTGATAATTTAATTATCTTTTATTCTGATATTCTTTACTGGGCTATCTGTGCTCACCCTTTGCTTCATAATTCCTTTCAGGTAATAAGAGTGTAGCTGGGTCGAGCGGGGATAACAGGAAAATCGTGTGATGGTCCGAGACTGTCAAAGTTTCTCAATACATTATAAAAGCGGCCATGACATATGCAATGATAATTGTATTGAGGACCTAAGATGTGTGTGTCATATTTTATACGTCACTTAATAATTGATTTTGGAGAACAACAATAGGGTGATGAGAACCCGACTATGAAAGCGTCAAAAGTGCACCTCATTAGAATGAATATGATAGTAATCTTCTCGTTCTTCTTTGGAGTCTTAAAATATTTGCCACTGTTGTATTTTATATGGCATTGTAATAATTTGAGTTTGGATACTTCTTCACGAGACAATATTGTATTAAAACTCACACTTATATCTGTTGTCGCATACTCGCATTTGACGCTTCAACAATTAATATAAATGAAGTTTGTATTTAATTTTTATAGAGTGATATCTGGCGACTCAGAATGAGTCGTGTGGACCTATTTTGGGGGCATCACAAATGGTATCAGAGCTTAGGGATATGGTCGCTGGCGGAGATAGGAGTCTAGAACTAGGAGGGGAGAGACAAGTAATATACTTCGCTAGTGTGCGACTCACCTAAGCTAAAATTGTTTACTTGATAAGTTGACAAATTGTGATATGTCAATTAACCTTTGTTTTGAAGATATATTCTAGAATGATATCTGACATACATGAGATGAGAAATGGGAAAATCATGATAGAGAGGAAATAATCGGGAAGGTACAATTCGAAAAGAAAGCAAGGTATTCTCATCTCTTCGAACTACCAGGTACGTAAATTTCGAGGGCAAAATTTCATAAGGAAGTGAGATTGTGAGATCCCGAATTTTATGAAATAAATGTATTCAATTTTTTTATTTTGGTAAATAGTTAAATTGATAAAAGTTTAAAGTTAAGGGTGATATTTGAATTTTTTTTTCAAAGTAAGCAAGTTGTCATAAAATAATCGGTGATAGAAGTACAGTAATACGCGTGGTTGCATAGTAGCACATGGTATTGATTATTAATGCTTACGTAATAAGTCACTCAGTTATACTCAATTATTACTACGGTAATTGCTGCATCATATCTCTCATATTATTGATTCAATTATTGTCACAAGATCATCATCTACATAATATGTTATATTATTAAATCAATAATTGAGACGGCAAAGTTATTCATATTATTATTTGCAATATTGACAATGTCTAGAAGTTCTGTCAAGGAGAGGTTTGGTCACCTAATTGCGCATCAATGAGGAGAAATCTTTATCGGAAAGCCCCCTCTTTCCTGAGAACAACCTGGTTGTTAAATATTGTGAGTTATAATATTAATGATGAATGTTATTAAAAATTGAATTTGAGTTCAGAGTTGAATTTGGAGACGCAAAAGTGATATTTGAGTCCAGAACGATGAAATTAGTAGAAATAGACTATAAACACAAAATTTGTCGGGGTTAAGTTTTTGGTCAAAAAAAGTTAACAGTTGACTTTTACGAAAAAAGTCAAACTTTGAAATTTCAAAAATGAAATTTTTGAGAAAAATATTTCCATTGTGTTGGGATTGTTAGTGTTAGTGGAAATCGACATTTATTTCGATAATAATTGATATCTGGAGGTTATACTGACCAGTCGGGTAATTAATCGGATAAATGTGCAATTAATTACTATTAATTCACATGATTATAACTATTTGTTCACATGTGTGTACTATTGATTCACATTCATGTACTATTAGGGGAGGTGGTGCAAGATTGATAATACTTGCATGACTAAGTAAAAAATGGAGGTATAGATGGAGGTACTATACTGTAATTCGTATTTTCACATGACTATAACTATTAAGTCACATGAATGAACTATTAATTCACATGATTTACTATTAGGGGAGGTGGTGCAAGTTTGATAATACTTGCAGGACTAAATTAAAAATGAAAGAAAAGTTGAAGGTATTGTACTGTAATATTTCGAGCCCCAAAACGTGCAATTATCAAAATTATATTTTCCTATAAATAGAAGCTCATTCTTCCTTCATTTCTCACCAATTCACTAAAGCTATAGAGCAATTATTATAGAGAGAAATTATAGAGAGAAAGAAGAAGAGAAGTATGCTACCTCACTATTCCAGTATCCAGTTATTTTAAGGTAAGGGATATTATTATAGTAAGGGGTATTATTCTTTCGTATTCATGAAGAGAGCTATTGTTATTCCATTCCTTATTATTATGTTGGAATAACATGTCTATGCGAAGTACCGCATACATGGTAAAATTCTTCCATTCTTTATTATTCCATTCTTTATTATTCATTGGAATAATCTTACATGCATGCTTGATATCGCATGCATGGTGAATTCTTCCTCGTTATTCCATTCTTTTTATTATTCTGTTGGAATATCCTGCCATGCGGTTTTATGCATGACGACGGTTCCATTCTTTATTATTCTATTGGAATATCCGATTGCGCGGTTTTCTGCGTGACACGGTTCTATTCTTTATTATTCGCTGAGAATAACCTCATGCATGCTGGTCTATCGCATGCATGGTGAATTCTTCATTATTCCATTCTTTATTATTCTCGTTGGAATAACTTGTCTATGTGGATTACCGCATGCATGGTGAATGATCCTTTGTATTCATATGAATAGTATTTTCATTCAAAAGGGGTTTCTGCCAGGGCCAGTTTCATAATTTTTTTGACCCTCAAAAATTTTGGAAAAATTTGAAATGATAATTTGTTGAGTTTCCAGATTGTGTCCAAAAATGGCGATTTTTGGATGTATAGATTAAGAGTTATGAATTTTATGGAAAAAGACTATTTTAAAAGTAAACCCTTATAACTCTTTGTGGTTAACTCCAAAATTGGTAAAATTTTTATTGGAAGTACATGTATTTAACAGGAGTATACCTTGTAAATTTCGGAATTTTTGGATAAAAGTACAATTTATGATAAATGTCTAAATATTCGGCAGTTTTGGCCATATGAAAAATAGTAAATGAATTTTAAAAATTTTGAGAAAAATATATATTCAATATGGGACTATATTCTACTAAATCCTAGAAAAGAAATATTTTTGGGACTGATTTGGTATTTTTCATGAAAATAAACTAGTTATGAGTAAATGAATTAAATATGTTATGTGAAGTAACAAAATTGGAAAATAGGATTTTATGGCTTAAGAATCCTATATAGGGTATATGCAGATTTTTGATGAGGGATTTGATTATTGGTGATGAAATCTTATGAGTATTGCATTTTTGAATGATTAAATGTATTATTTGGTAAAGTGTAAACAATTAAAATAAATTGTTGATTAAAATATTATTATAATATTATATAATATTAGATTATGAGTTTATTAAGTGATTGATAATATTTGGATAAATTTAAAGTCTTTAATATTTATCCTTATTTTCGTTTGATTAATGTTTATATCATTGTCATCATCCTCATGCTTATATTGTGATGAAAGTCATCTTCGCTTACGCAAAAGATGGATTTGTTGATGGATATTTGATTATTGATTTTACAATTGTATATCTTTGGCTTACGTGCAAAGATGGACTGTTGATTATTGGTTTTATAGTTGTATATCTTTGGCTTACGTGCAAATATGAACTATTGATTGATGAGTATCTTTGGCTTACGTGCATAGATGGACTGTTCATTGGTATGATTATGAGCAGGGATCATTCGGTATAATCATGACCCGTAATGTTATACATGATGTGGTAAAAGTCATCATTGGCCCGTAGTGCGTTGATGGACAGTTATTGGTATGTTTATAACCAGGGATTATTCGGTATAATTATGACCATTGATGATTACATGAATATCCTCGGGCAGTAGTCTGAGGATGATTCGATGATGTGGATTATTTATTAAGTCGAGTCCCAAATGATAAAATATTGATTATACACTTTTAATTCGTAAAGAGATAGTAGATATCATGCTCTACTCGACTCTTCTAAAATACAAATGTATGTCTTTTGGCACGTAGAGCAAAGAATAAATTGTTAATGGATATCTTTGGCCGTAGTGCAACGATGAATTTATTAGTATGATTATGAGCAGGAATTGTGATTTGGTATAACCATGATTTTTGATGTTTCAGGTGAAGAGAGGTGATGAAAATTATCTTCGTCCTGGGTGCAAAGAAGAATTTAGAATCACAATTATGATTATGAGTTATTCATATGATTGTGGACAGGAATTGTTGATTGAAGTTACAGGGATAAAACATTATTGGTGGACTTTTAACACGGAAAAGATAATAGACCTGATGGTCTATTTGACTCTTCTAATGGATTGTTTGTTCCGCTGCAACTATGGTTGAAAAGTTTTATCATTTACCATATGTTCTAAATCTCTAATTTATTATTGACGAAGGCTATTGATAATTTAATTATCTTTAGTCATGATATTCTTTACTGGGCTATTTGTACTCACCCTTTGCTTCACAATTCCTTTCAGGTAATAAGAGTGTAGCTGGGTCGAGCGGGGATAACAGAGAAATAGTGTGATGGTCCAAGACTGTCGAAGTTTCTGAATACATTATAAAACGGCATGACATGCAACAGATAATTTTATTGAGGACCTAAGATGTGTGTGTCGTATTTTATACGTCACTTAATAATTGATTTTGGCGAACAACAATAGGGTGATGAGAACCCGACTTTAAAAGCGTCAAAAGTGCACCGAAGTGCGTTGCTTTCTGGGCTTAGCTGGTTATTATCGGAGATTCGTGGAAGGATTTTCTCGAATCGCTACTCCGTTAACTCAGTTGACTCGGAAGGATACAAAATTTGTATGGAGCGAGGAATGCAAGAAGAGTTTCCAAGAGCTCAAGAGGAGACTCATTTCGGCACCAGTTCTGGCAATACCATCTGGTTCAGATGGATTTGTTATTTATAATGATGCTTCAAGCAAAGGGTTAGGATGTGTTCTCATGCAACATGGGAAAGTCATAGCCTATGCCTCACGACAACTCAAAGAATATGAGAGGAATTATCCTACTCATGATTTGGAGTTGGCAGCAGTCGTATTCGCGTTGAAAATTTGGAGACACTACCTGTATGGGGAGAAAGTGGAGATCTATACGGATCATAAAAGCCTCAAATATTTCTTCACCCAAAAAGAACTCAACATGCGGCAACGACGTTGGCTTGAGCTGTTGAAAGATTACGACCACACTATTCAATATCATCTTGGAAAATTGAACGTAGTAGCTGACGCATTGAGTAGAAGATCATATGTGAGTACGAGTGCGATATTGTCAATGCAAAGGCCCATTTTGTATGACTTGTAAAGGATGGAGATAGAATTAAAGACTCCAGGGACCCACATGATGATGGCGAATATACGAGTAGAACCAACTTTAATCGATAAAGTTAAAGCTGCTCAAGCTACGGACCTGGGGCTGATGCGTATGAAGAAGAAAGTGCAAGAAGGTGCTATTCCAGAACCAAGAATCGATGAAGAAGGAATACTTCGATTCAAATCTAGACTTTACGTTGCTAACGATTCTGACTTGAAGCATAGAATCATGATGGAGGCACACAACACCCCGTTTGTAATCCATCTTGGGAGTACCAAAATGTATCATGATATTCAACATACATTTTGGTGGAACAATATGAAGAGAGAGATCGCGGAGTTTATCTCGAGGTGTTTAACTTGTCAACGTGTAAAGGCGGAGCATCAAGTACCAAAAGGTCCACTGCAACCACTTGAGATTCCTGAATGGAAGTGGGAATACATTACTATGGATTTCGTTACGGGTCTTCCCAAGGTTTTTCAAGGTATAGATGTGATTTGGGTTATTGTTGATAGATTAACCAAGTCTGCTCATTTCTTGCCTATACGTGAAACTTATTCCCTTGAACGTCTTGCTCGTATATACGTGAACGAGATTGTGAGATTGCATGGCATGCCAATATCCATAGTTTCGGATCGTGACCCAAGATTCACTTCACGATTTTGGGTTAGCTTGCAGAAAGCTATGGGCACGGATTTACAATTCAGTTCGGCATACCATCCTCAAACGGACGGACAATCAGAGAGGACTATTCAAACTCTTGAAGATCTATTAAGACTCTGTGTTCTAGACTTCAAAGGGAGTTGGGATAAGTATTTACCATTGGTAGAATTTCCTATAACAACAGTTATCAAGCAAGTATAGGCATGGCTCCATTTGAGGCTTTGTATGGACGAAAGTGTCATTCTCTAGTATGCTGGGACGAGGTGGGAGAAGCAACGTTGTTGGGACCAGAATTAGTACACATAACTACATAAAAGATCTAAATGATTCGACAACATATTCAAACCTTACAGGATCGACAAAAGAGTAATGCTGATCTTGATCGAAAGGACGTGGAATTTAATATTGGGGATCATGTATTGTTACGTGTTACTCTATGGAAGGGAGTTACAAGATTTGGAAAGAAAGGAAAGCTCAATCCTAGATTTGTTGGTCCATTTGAGATTCTTGACCGAATAGGAAATGTGGCCTATAGACTCGCATTACCTCCAAACATGTCTCGTGTTCATAATGTTTTTCACATATTTATGTTTCGTAAATATGTGAAAGACCCGAACCACATTATTGAGTTAGAACCAGACGAGATAGCCGAAGTTTTAACGTACGAGGAGGTACCTGTTAAGATCTTGGATAGGAAAGAGCATGTCCTACGCACCAAGATTATACCACAAGTTATGGTTTTATGGAGGAACCATGTTATTGAAGAAATGACATGGGAGTTGGAATCAGAAATGAAAGCGAGGTACCCTCACCCGCTCAAACACTGTGTATCGCGACGCCAATTTCGAGGGACGAAATTTTATAAGGAGGGGAGGTTGTAAGACCCCAACTTATTATAAATAAAATTAAATTTTCTCTATTCATTATTCTAAATTAATAAGGTGTTGATTTGATATAATGCTTTGGTTATGGGTGAAATGTGCAAATTTTACAAAATAAGCAAGTGGTTATAAAATATTCATTTTTGTTTGAATATTCTTTTGGTCGTGGAATATTCTTTTTGTTGGGAATATTCGTATTTACTGACAGCAGCGACCATTCGTGGGGCTCATAAATGAATAACCGTAGGATGAAGAAAAGCGACAAATTATGAGTTTTTATAAATAACTACGTAGTTATTCTACCAGTAAAACATTGTTGGAATACACGTGGTTAAAATACAAGAATACACGCGTTAGTTGCACAAGAAGATTACCTGTATTGCAAGATAAGATTATTGAATTATTGATTCGTACGTAAGAAGGCACTACTCAATAATTGTTACAGTAATCACTGTTCAATATTTTATTTTATTGATTCAATAATTGCTGCTTTGATATTTTATATTATTGTTGTTTTAATAATTGTCACTGCACAGTATTTCCCATTATCAGATCAATAATTCATATTATTTGAATACTATTATTAGATAACATTATTGGCAATATCTAGAAAGTTCTGTCGAGGAGAGGTTTGGTCACCTAATTGCGCGCCAGTAAGGAGAAATCCTTATCGGAAAGCCCTATCTTTCCAGGGAACGACCTGATTGTCATAATTGTGATTCTGTAATATTATTTGTGAATAATTAATTATTGATTTATATGATAAGGAAATATTTATTTGATGTGGATATAAATGATGGATTAATTTATTTTTGTGGTTATAAATGAAGAAATTAATGCTGAGGTGTTTTATCAGTATTTTGTCAGAAGGGAGGTATTAAAAATCACCCGTTTTTAGATTTCGAATATTTTCTGTTTGGAATTTGGAAAAACTCAAAGCTACAAAGTTGTAGAGAATTCGATTTCGTGTAGAATGGACATAAAATTCGTATTTTTCTGATAAACGGGCTATTTTCTATGAATTACTGAATTTTTGAAAAATAAAATGATTTTTATTAATTTATGGGTGGGACCCACTTTTGTGATTTAAAGCATGAGGGCTGCTGGGATTTTTCAAGAGTGGGATACTGGTCTTTGATGGGTAGCATGCTTAGAATTTTGAATAATAAAAATAATATTTTATTATTTTAGTCTCCTATGGCGTTCTAGCATTTTCCTATAAATAGACGCTTAGGTTAGAATTGAAAATCACCAGAAATAAGTTTTCTTTCTCTCTTGATTATCGAGCGTATTTTTATGAGTATTTATATACTTTGAGAGTTGTTGTTCTATCTAAGCTTCCTTCTACTTTTATATCCCATATTTCGATCGGCAACCGCTATTTTGAGGTAAGGGATGTTATTTTCTTCTTAAATGATAATATTTTCTTCAATATCATTATGCCAAAATATTAGTGAACTTTTTAATCAAATTTAGAACTTTCTGTGTCGGGGTTACTATTCACGTATACGGCACTATTCACGAACACGGATTCACTGAAAAATAAAAATTTTCCTTTTTGTCCAAGATGTCTATTTTGGCTACAATCTTTGATTGTATCCATGATTTGATCGTTATTTTTGAATTCTGCTTCAAAATTGGTTATTATGAAGTATTAGTGATCTTGGATAAACTGTAACACGAATCCCTAATATTTGTCCTTCTATCTCACTGGATTCGTTCTCTAAAATGTTTTTCATCATCCTCAGTCCTTAATAATGATATTATTGAATATCTTTGGCCTGTAGTGCAAAGATGAATGCATAACTGATGAATATCTTTGGCCCGTAGTGCAAAGATGAACAGGTGTTGAGATGAACATGACCAACTGGTGATATAAATGAATATCTTTGGCCTGTAGTGCAAAGATGAATATTCGATTAAAGATGTATATTGATTGTTGTTACAGGGATAAAATATTGATGATGGACTTTTAAATCTTAGAATATAGTAGAATTCATTCTCTACTTGACTCTTCTAATGTATTGTTGTTTCCGCTGCAGAATATTGATCTAAAACTTGTTGTCTATTATATTCTATCAGATTTTTCCCTGTTGAAGACTAATGATAATTTGTTGTATATTATCTTAGTCATAATATTCTTTACTGGGGTAGTTGAGCTCACCCTTTTCCTTTTTGTTCCATTTTTCTTCTCAGGAGGTGAGAACATAGCAGGATCAAGTCGGGGTATGGAGTAATGGTTCTAGAAAGATGTTTTAGCAGTCCTCACTATTTCTTTAAAATAGTGTATGAATAATTGTAATGAGGACTTATTTGAGTGTTGATATTGTCTAGAAGACAATATTTGTATTTAAACTCACAGTATGTGTTGTCTGATTTTGCACGACAATTGTTTTATTGAAGTTGTAGTTTACTTTCTGTACCATGTATTTGGCGACTCAGAATGGGTGTTGTATACCTATTTTGGGGGCGTCACAGTAAGGGGTATTATTTTTTTCGTATTCATGAAGAGAACTTTTGTTATTCCATTTTTTATCCTGGTGGAATAACATGTATACGTGGTTTACCCTATACTTGGTGAAATTCTTCTGTTATTCCATTTTTTATCATTATGTTGGAATAACCTGTCTATGCAAAGTACCACATACATGGTGAAATTCTTCTGTTATTCCATTCTTTATTATTCATTGGAACATCCTGTGCGCATGCATTTACGCACGACTGGTTCCGTTATTTATTATTCTGTTGAATATCCTCGCTTGGTGCGTATTACGCTTGACCGGGTTTCATTAATTATTATTCTATTGGAATAACTCCGTCATGCGGTCTATCGCATGCACGGTGATTTCGTTGTTATTCCATCCTTTATTATTCATTGGAATATCCTGCTTGGTGCAATTTTGTCTCGACTGGTTCCGTTATTTATTATTCCGTTGGAATAACTTTATCGTGTGGTCTATCGCATGCCCGGTAATTTCTTTTGTTATTCCATTCTTTATTATACTCAACAAGTTAAAGTTTTGACTTCTATACTCCATGAAATTAGTGGAATATCCTTGATATTTGCGCTTCATCCAAAGATATCTTTTCATGGAAATATTCTTCCGAGCATTCTTGAATTTTACTCTACAAAGAAGTATCATGTTGACAATTTGGACGTTATTAGTTCCTGGATAAATTCATTCTTGAACTTGTTTTATTGAATTCTTATATCATTGTCATCATCCTCATGTTTATATTATGTTGAAAGTCATCTGTGGCCTGTAGTGCATAGATGGACTTGGTATGATTATGACCAGGGATTATTCGGTATATTCATGACCGTAATGTTATAAATGATGTGGTAAAAGTCATCTTTGGCCCGTAGTGCATAGATGGACTTGGTATGATTATGACCAGGGATTATTCGGTATAATCATGACCGTAATGGAAAACACGAATATCCTTGGCCCGTAGTGCATGGATAATTCGTGGTCGTGATACAATTAAGCCGAGTCTTAGCATTATTGGTTTTACAGTTGTATATCTTTGGCCTTTAGTGCAAAGATCAATTTATTAGTATGATTATGAGCAGAAATTGTGATTTGGTATAACCATGATTTTTGACATTTCAGGTGAAGATAGGTGATAAAAATTATCTTCGTCCTGGGTGCGAAAAGGAATTCAGAATCACAATTATGATTATGAGTTATTCATATAATTGTGGACAGGAATTGTTGATTGATGTTACAGGGATAAAACATTATTGGTGGACTTTTAACATGGAGAAGATAATAGACCTGATGGTCTATTTGACTCTTTTAATGGATTGCTCGTTCCACTGCAACTATGGTTGAAAAGTTTTATCATCTATCATATGTTCTAAATCTCTGATTTATTATTGACGAAGGCTATTGATATTTTAATTATCTTTAGTCATGATATTCTTTACTGGGCTAGTTGTGCTCACCCTTTTGCTTCACAATTCCTTTCAGGTAATAAGAGTTTTGGCTTTGAGTCAAGCGGGAGGATAACAGGGAATAGAATCGGTGGTCTATAGTCATTGAGGTTCTCCCTAAATAGTATGGAAATAATTTTACTGAGAACTTTAGATAAGTGTGTCGTATTGTATACGTCATTTGATATTTAATTTTGGTGAACCGAATAGGGTGAGGTGAACCCAACTTTGGAAGGGTGTTTTGCCACTATCATACAAGATGTCTAATGACATAGAACCTCGTGTTATCATAAGACAGAGTTGTGCACATCCACTTGCTGAGTATATCTACGAGCACTACCCATATAATCTTGGAGTTTATTTGAAATATAATTCTCACTTAGAGACAATGGAGATAATTATAAGTCAAGAGAAGACTCACCATTGGAAAGAAGATGATAACAATCTTCTCATTTTTCTTTGGGGTCTATTGGGTCAACCAAGGATAATTCTGTGGACATATGATATCTATCATAACCTTGACGCATGGCCTCCCATGTACGAAGGTTTCCTTGAGCACTTCCCAAAGATGTTAATTTCTAAAATAGTTTTTGACTATTCTTTTATGTAAAGTATCTTTGTAAGGTGTTGTGGTTGAGGCACCATGAGAGTTACATAGATTTTGTATTGAAACTCACAGCTTATCTGTTGTCGTACTCTACACGACAGTTCAACAGTTATATAAATGAAGTTGTATTTGATTTTTATAGAGTGATATCTGGCGACTCAAAATGGGTGATGTATACCTATTTTGGGGGGGTCACATCATCGAATCATCCCTGCACTACGGCCAAGGATATTCATTACTATTACGACCACGAATTATCCATGTACTACGGGCCAAGGATATTCGTGTTTCAACAATGGTCATGATTATATCGAATAATCCCTGGTTATAATCATACCAACAACTGTCCATCAATGCACGTAAGCCAAAGATATACAAATATAAAACCAATAATCAACGGTCCATCTTTGCACGTAAGCCAAAGATATACAACTATAAAACCAATTATCAACGGTCCATCTTTGCACGTAAGCCAAAGATATACAACTATAAAACCAATAATCAACAATCCATCTTTACACGTAAGCCAAAGATATACAATTGTAAAATCAATAATCAACAATCCATCTTTGCACATAAGCCAAAGATATACAACTATAAAACTAATAATCAACAGTCCATCTTTGCACGTAAGCCAAAGATATACAATTGTAAAATCAATAATCAACAGTCCATCTTTGCATGTAAGCCAAAGATGACTTTCATCACAATATAAGCATGAGGATGATGACAATGATATAACCGAAAATAAGGATAAATATTAAAGAATTTAAATTTATCCAAATATTATCAATCACTTAATAAACTCATAATCTAATATTATTAATATTATAATAATATTTTAATGACTTCTTAAACTTATAAACAATTTATTTCAATTATTTACACTTTACCAAATAATGCATTTTAATCATTCAAAAATGCTATACTCATAATATTTCATCACCAATGATCAAATCCCTCATAAAAAAATCTGCATATACCCTATGTAGGATTCCCAAGCCATAAAATCCTATTTTCCAATTTTGTCACTTCACATAACATATTTAATTCATTTTCTCATAACTAGTTCATTTTCATGAAAAATACCAAATCACCCCCAAAATATATCTTTTCCGGGATTTAGCGAAATATAGTCCCATATCGAACATATATTTTTCTCGGAATTTTAAAAATTCATTTACTATTTGTCATATGGCCAAAACTACCGAATATTTAGACATTTATCATAAATTGTACTTTTGTCCCAAAATTCCGAAATTTACAGGGTATACTCTTGTTATATACATGTACTCCCAATAAAAATTTCACCAATTTTGGAGTTAACCACAAGGAATTATAAAGGTTTACTTTTAAAATTATCTTTTCCCATAAAATCCATAACTCTTAATCTATACATCCAAAAATTGCCATCTTTGGACACAATATAGAAAACTCATCAAATTATCATTTCAAATTTTTCCGCATTTTTGAGGGTCAAAAAATTATGAAATCTATGAATGGATTTTCACCGCCATGCAGAATCCACGTAGATGATCATTTCTACAATTTAATAAGGAATGAATACAAAGGATCATTCACCATGCATGCGGTAATCCATGTAGACAAAGTTATTCCAACGTAATAATAAAGAATGAAATAACGTAAGAATTCACCATGCATGCGATAAACATGACATATAGGTTATTCCCAAATGTAATAATAAAGAATGGAACCAGTCACGCCAGTAATCACGCATGAGATAGGATATTCCAATGTAATAATAAAGAATGGAACCAAAGTTATCGTAATCTCGCATGTATAGGATATTCCAACAAAATATTAAAGAATTGAATAACAACAGAATTCACTAGGCATACGATAAACCGCACAGACAGGTTATTCCAACAGAATAATAAAGAATGGAACCAGGTCATGCATAATTCGCACAGATAGGATATTCCAACAGAATAATAAAGAATGGAATAACAACCCTTACGAGTATTGAAAGAAAATAACTTTCTTCATGAATACGAAAGAATAATACCCCTTACCTTAGAAGAAACTGGATACTGGAATAGTGAGGTAGCAGACTTTGTGAGACCCCAAATTTTATGAAATAAAAGTATTCAATTTTTCTATTTTAGTAAATGATTAAATTGATAAAGTTTAAAGTTAAGGGTGATATGTGAAAATTTTACAAAGTAAGCAAGTTGTTATAAAATAATCGGTGGTAAAATACGCGTGGTTGCATAGTAGCACATGGTATCGATTATTGATGCTCAGTTATACTCAATTATTGCTATAATAATTGCTGCATCATATCTCTCATATTATTGATTCGATTATTGCCACAGTAACACCTGCATTATATGATATATTATTAAATCAATAATTGAGACGACAAAGTTATTCATATTATTAAATTGCAATATTTACAATGTCTAGAAGTTCTGCCAAGGAGAGGTTTGGTCACCTAATTGCGCGCCAATAAGGAGAAATCCTTATCGGAAAGCCCCATCTTTCTTGGGAACGACCTTGTTGTTAAATATTGTGAGTTATGATATTAATGATGAATGTTATTGAAATTGAAGTTTTGCTCGGAGTTGAATTTGGAGACGCGAACGTGATATTTGAGTCCGGAACGATGAAATTAGTAAAAATAGACTATAAACACAAAATTTTCCGAATTTTACTATTTGGTCAAAAAGTAAACCGTTGACTTTTTCGGGAAAAGTCAAACTTTGAAATTTAAAATTTTATATTTTTGATAAAAAATAGTTTCATTGTGTTGGAATTATTTGTGTTAGTGAAAATCGATATCTATTCCAATGATAATTGATGTATGGGGGTTATATTGATAAATCGGGTAATTTATCGAATAAATGAGCAATTAGTTGATACTAATTCACATGCTTATATAACTATTTATTCACATGTGTGTACTATTGAGTCACATTCATTTACTATTAGGGGAGTTGGTGCAAGATTGATAATACTTGCATGACTAAGTTAAAAATAAAGGTATAGATGGAGGTACTATACTGTAATTCGTATTTTCACATGTCTAGAACTATTTGTTCACATGATTTACTATTAAATCACATTATTTACTATTAGGGGAGGTGGTGCAAGTTTGATAATACTTGGATGACTGAATTAAAAATAAAAGAAAAGTTGGAGGTATTGTATTATAATTTTTCGAGCCCCAAAACGTGCAATTAACGAAACTATATTTTCCTATAAATAGAAGCTCATTCTTCCTTCATTTCTCACTAATTCACTAAAGCTATAGAGCAATTATTATAGAGAGAAATTATAGAGAGAAGCTATAGAGAGAAAATCTATAGAAGAAGAAAAGTATTCTGCCACTTCCTTAGTTTTATATCCAGTTTCTTCTAAAGGTAAGGGATATTATTTGTTGTACCTATAAGGGGTATTATTTCTTTCTTATTCATGAAGAGAACTTATGTTATTCCATTCCTTATTATTATATTGGAATAACCTGTAAATGCAAAGTACTGCATACATGGTGAAATTCTTCTATTATTTCATTCTTTACTATTCTGTCGGAATATCCTGTTTATGCGTTTTACGCCGGACCTGGTTCCATTATTTATTATTCCGTATTTAATATTCTGACGGAATATCCTGTCGGTGTGAATTTCACCTGACCTGGTTCCATTATTTATTATTCCGCATTTATTATTCTGTTGGAACATCCCGTTGGTGTGAATTTCACCTGACCTGGTTCCGTTATTTATTATTCTACATTGGGAATAACTCATGCATGCGTCTCTCTATCGCATGCATGGTGAATTCTTCTGTTATTCCATTCTTTATTATTCTGTTGGAATAACCTGTCTATGTGGGTTATCACATGCATGGTGAATGATCCTTTATATTATTTCTTTATTAAATTGTGAAAATGATCTGTTTACGTTGATTATGATGAGAGTCATAATAAAAGTATTGGACTGATGAAAATCATGGGTATATGAAGTATTAGTAAGTGTTATGATGAGTTATGTTGGTTATTATGTGAAAACATGAAAGTTTCTTAGAAATCACAAAGGGTTGAAAAATCAGATTTTCGTAAAAACGTAACATGAAATTCAATTGAACATATCTCCTATTATATTTTGAATTTTTGAGTGTGGTCAAGTTCTAGAGTTAGCTATATGAGTTTTGTAGCATCTCCAAGTGGAATCACTGGAAAAGGTGTTGTAGATTTTCGTGTGGACTGATTTTAGCAAAGGAGTCAAAAGCTGGAAATTTCAAAAAAGCTACTGATCATATTTTTAAAAGGGAATTTTCGGCCACTTAATTTATGAGATAAATTCTGGCCTTTTGGGACATGAAATTATACGGTATAAAGAACATCCTGTCCAAAAATGAGCTCATTCCGACTTAAAATGAGCAAGTTATGACCATTTCAATATTTAGATTTTTTCGACGAAAAACGCTATAACTGGAGTTCTATAACTCCGATGACCATGAAATTTAAACTGGAAGCTCACATTAACATGTGTAAGATTCTGCCAAGATTTGGGAATTTTTGGAGTTAAACTTGAGGTAGCTAATTTCTTAAGGATTTAATTAGAAATTGATTTTTGAAAAATAGTAAATAAATTTTAAAAATTCCGAGAAAAATGTATGTTCATTATGGGACTATATACTGCTAAATCCCAGAAAAGAAATATTTTTGGGACTAATTTGTTATTTTTCATGAAAATGGTTTTGTTACGAACATATGAGTTAAATATGTTATGTGAAGTAACAAAGTTAGAAAATAGGATTTTATGAAATAAAAGTATTCAATTTTTCTTATAATTACTATTCAGTAAATGGTTAAATTGATAAAAGTTAAAGTTAAGGGTGATATATGAATTTTTTTCAAAATACACAAGTGGTTATAAAATATTCATTGTTGTCGGGGAATATTCGTTTGGTCGTGGAATATTCTTTCTGTCGGGGAATATTTGTACGACGGCGCAGTCATTTGTGGGCCCCATAACAAAATAACTGTCGAATGAAGAAAACGACAAGTTTGAGTTTTTATAAATAACTAGGCGTAGTTATTCTCAATTAACACTTGTTGGAATACACGGTGGTTAAAATACGTTAATATGCGTGTTTGCATGATGAATACCACGGTTTTACGGTATTTTTTGAATTATTGATCCTTACATAAGAAGGCACTACTCAATAATTATTACGTGAATTATCTGCTCAATATTTTTATTTATTGATTCAATAATTGCTACGTTGAAATTTTATATTATTATTGTTCAATAATTGTCATCGCACAAGATTTCCCATTATCGATCAATAATTCATATTATTCGAATAATATTATTAGATAGCATTATTGGCAATGTCTAGAAAGTTCACAAAGAGAGAGGTTTGGTCACCTAATTGCGCGCCAAGAAGGAGAAATCCTTATCGAAAAGCCCCTTTCCTGGAACTACCGTTGTCATAATTGTGATTCTGTAATATTATTTGTGAATAAATAATTATTGATTTATATGATAAGGAAATATTTATTTGATGTGGATATAAATGATGGATTTATTTATGTGGTTATAAATGAAGGAATTAATGTTGAGGTATTTTATCGATTTTTTTGTTTGAATGAAGGTATTAAAATTAAACCAAGGTGTTTTTGAGATATATTATGCGTGAGTTATAATTTTTAATCCGACCGTTGGATCGTTGTAATTTTTGGATATGTTATACATATATAAGTTGAGTATATTTCCACAAATTTTGAACCGTTAAAATGAACGTATGATTTGTTATGAATTTTAAGAGGTGTTTGATTCAAAAGTAGGGTTATAATTGATTTTGGTGGAAAATTCTAGAATTGAGTGGGCCCCACTTGTGGTTGGTGAAGAAATGTGCTGAATTTTATTTCAAATGTGGTGGGTGGGAATAGTAGCAGTAAAAGCCATCGTGTCAGCGTGTTAAAGTCTGCTAAAATTTTCCTATAAATAGAGGGCAGTTAGAATTGAAAATCACACCGTATTCATAAGTTTTCTCTTTTCTCTCTAGATTATTGAGTGTATTTTGTGAGTATTTAGATACTTGGTGAGTTGATATTCATCGATTGCAAGTTTCCTTCAAATATTATATCCGATATCTAGTCGAAAGTCTTTTTTTTTTGAGGTAAGGGATAGTAAGGGATATTTTTTTTTTTCAGAATGATATTATTTCTTCAATATCATTATACTGAAATGTTGATCTGAAGTTTTTATCAAATTTGGAACTTTTTCATGTCAGGGTTACTATTCTTGAGTTACTATTCATGAGTTACTATTCACGAGTTACTATTCACGAGTACTATTCATGAAGCGTGAAGATGTTTTTTTGTAGAATTTTTATCTTTTGGTGTCTGAGTTACTATTCACGATACTAAGACTATTCACGATATCTGAGACTATTCAATCAAAAATGAAAATTTTTCTTTTCGCCTCAAATATCTATTCGGATACTAGCTTTGATTGTATCCATGTTTTGATCATTCTTGAATTTTACACCACTATGATTATTTTGAGGTATTTTTGGATGTATAGATTAGGAGTTATGGATTTTATGAGAAAAGACTATTTTAAAAGTAACTATTTATAACTCCTTGCGGTTAACTCCAAAATTGATGAAATTTTTATTGAGAGTACATCTATATAATATCGATTGTACTCTGTGAATTTCGAATTTTGTATAAAAGTACAATTTATGATAAATGTTTAAATATTCTATGGTTTTGGCCATATGAAAAATAGTAAATGAATTTTTAAAATTTCGAGAAAAATATATGTTCAATATGGGACTATTTTATGCTAAATCCCGTAAAAGAAATATTTTTAGAACCTGATTTGGTATTTTTCATGAAAATGTTCTAGTTATGAGCAAATGAATTAAATATGTTATGTGAAGTAAGAAAATTAGAAAATATGATTTTATGGTTTGAGAATCATATATATGAGGTATATGCAGATTTTTGATGAGGGTTTTAGTTATTGGTGATGAAATTTTATGAGTTTGGCATTTTATGATGATTAAATGCATTAATTAGTAAAGTGTAAACAATTTAATTAAATTGTTTATAAGTTTGAGAAATGATTAAAATATTATTATAATATTAATAATATTAGATTATGAGATTTCTAAGTGATTTATAACATTTGGATTAAGGTGTTATAAATATGGATATGAATTTTATTATGAAACTTTATCTTTTCGTGTCGAGGTTACTTATGCATATATACGGGACTATGTATTTAATACGGGTACTATTCACAACAAATTGGTTTCTTCTCCACCCAAATTATCGTTGATTTATGAATCTTACTCTTGAAATTAAAACCATGTTTTGATTATATTGTTTTTATATAACATTCTTATAACCCTAATGATGATATTTCTCTTTGACTTGAGTGTAAAGATGGGTAGATTATTGGTATGATCGTGACCATAGGTTCTCTTTTGGCGAAGAGTGCAAAAGTTGAATTGTTGATTTGGTATGATCACTGACCATTGAATTTACAATTGAATATTTTTAGCTTAAGTGCAAAGGTGAATTGATCAACATGGTTATAATTATTGTTATATAACTTCTGAAATGATTATGTATTTATTTGAGATATGAATATCTTTGGCCGTAGTGCAAAGATGGCTTGTTGATGAATATCTTAGCCTGTAGTGCAAAGATGAATTATTGATGAATATCTTTTTGCTCAGTAATGCAAAGATGACTGTTGTTGAATATCTTAGCATTAGTGCAAAGATGAATTATTGATGAATATCTTTTGCTCGTAATGCAAAGATGACTGTTGTTGAATATCTTTAGCACAGTGCAAAGATGAATTATTGATGAATATCTTTGGCTCAGAATGCAAAGATGACTGTTGTTGTTGAATATCTTTAGCTTTGTAGTGCAAAGATGAATTATTGATGAATATCTTTGGCTTGTAATGCAAAGATGACTGTTGTTGAATATCTTTGCTTTGTAGTGTAAAGATGAACTGTTGATGAATATCTTTGGCCGTGGTGCAAAGATGAATTTATTAGTATGATTATGAGCAGAACTGTGATTTGGTATAACCATGATATTTGATGTTTCGTAAAGACAAAGATGAAAATTATCTTCGTCTCCGGATGAGAAGAGGAATTTAGAATTACAATTATGATTATGAGTTATTCATATAATTGTGGAAAGGAACTAATGATTGATGTTACGAGGATAAAACATTGTTGGTGGACTTTTAACATGGAGAAGATAATGTACTTTTATTGTCTATTTGACTCTTCTAATGGATTGCTTCGTTCACGCAACTATGGTTGAAAAGTTTTATCATCTACCATATGTTCTAAATCTCCGATTCATTACTTGATGAAGACTATTGATAATTTATTTATCTTTAGTCATAATATTCTTTATCGAGCTAGTTGTGCTCACCCTTTTGTTTCACAATTCCTTTCGTGTAATAAAAGTGTAGGCGGGTTGAAATGGGGATAACAAGGAATAGAACGGTGGTCTATAGTTGTTGAGGTTCTCCCTAAAGAGTATGAAAATAATTTTATTGAGGGCTTTAGTGTGTCAGATTTTATACATCATTTAATAGTTATTTTTGGTGAATTAAATAGGTTGAGGCGAACCCAACTTTGGAAGGGTGTTTTGTCACTATCATACAAGATGTCTAATGACATACAAACTCGTGTTATCATAAGATATGGTTGTGCTCATCCACTTCTTTTGAGTATATTTACAAGCACTACCTATATAATCTTGGTGTTTGTTTGGAGTATAATACCAAATTAGAGACAGTGGAGATAATGATATGTCAAGAGAAGACTCACCATTGGGAAGAATACGATAGTAATCTTCTTGTTTTTCTTTAGGGTCTATTGGATCAACCAAGGATAATTACGTGGCCATATGATATCTACCATAACCTAAAAGCATGGCCTCCCATGTACGAAGGTTTCTTGAGCACTTCCCAAAGATTCTAATTTCTAAAACAGCTTTTGACTATACCTTTATGTAAGGTGTCATTGTGACGTACATCGCTTGGTATATAATTGTATCCAAACTCACAAAGATATGTGTTGTTGTATTTTGCACGACAATTGTTGTAATAAAGTTGTAGTTATTTTTCGTACCATATATTTGGCGACTCAGAATGGGTTGGATGGAATGTACCTATTTTGGGGTCGTTACACACCACCTCCCCTAATAGTAAATAATGTGAATTAATAGTACAATCATGTGACTCAATAGTTATAATCATGTGAAAATACGAATTACAATATAGTACCTCCATCTATACCTCTAATTTTAACTTAGTCATGCAAGTATTATCAATATTGCACCACCTCCCCTAATAGTACATGAATTTGAATCAATAGTACACACATGTGAAAAAATAGTTATAATCATGTGAATTAATAGCAATTAATTGTTCATTTATTCGATTAATTACCCGATTGGTCAATATAACCTCTAGACATCAATTATTATCGAAATAAATGTCAATTTCCACTAACACTAACAATCCCAAAACAATGGAAATATTTTTCTCAAAAATTTCATTTTTAAAATTTTGAAGTTTGACTTTTTCCGAAAAAGTCAACTGTTGACTTTTTTGACCAAAAAGTCAACCCCGACAAATTTTATGTTTATAGTCTATTTCTGCTAATTTCATCATCCCGGACTCAAATATCACGTCCGCGTCTCCAAATTCAACTCCGAACTCAAATTTGATTTTTTTTATAACATTCATCATTAATATTATAACTCACAATATTTAACAACCAGGTTGTTCCCAGGAAAGAGGGGGCTTTTCGATAAGGATTTATCCTTATTGGTGCGCAATTAAGTGACCAAACATCTCCTTGACAGAACTTCTAGACATTGTCAATATTGCAAATAATAATATGAATAACTTTGTCGTCTCAATTATTGATTTAATAATATAACATATGATGCAAATGATACTGTGACAATAATTGAATCAATAATATGAGAGATATGATGCAGCAATTACTATAACAATAATTGAATATAACTGAGTGACTTCTCACGTAAGTATCAATAATCAATACCGTGTGCTACTATGCAACCACGCGTATTACTGTACTTTTACTACCGTTTATTTTATGACAACTTGCTTATTTTGAAAAATTTTCAAATATGACCCTTAACTTTAAACTTTTATCAATTTAACTATTTACCAAAATAGAAAAATTGAATACTTTTATTTCATAAAATTCGGGATCTCACAATAAGGCTATACAATATACATCAATCCAAGGGGGAGTGTTATAAAATATTATAATGGATGCCTAGATTCATTCTCCCTATCTTTGATTGTAATGATTGTGAAACTCCCATTGAGTTTTGTAACATCTTAGTATTGATGTCCTTGTACCATAAATAGTAGCATTGTAAAGAGAATGGGTTAGAGACATATACTATTACGTACAACATATATGAAATGAGAATGCTCTTCTCCCTTAATCATCATCTTTGTTCTTAATATTATTAATCTTTTATAATAAAGTTTATAAAAATCTCATTTTACATAGCATACGGTGCTGAATTTTCTAATCTTATTTTAGGGCAGAGAAAATTTTCACATGGTTGATAATTGTATTTATACATGCTTATATACATATACACATTGTAAGTACTATTTCCATTTAAAAATATAAAATTAAATTTGACCTTTCAAATTTAATTTAATTCAATTAGGTTTTAGAAATAATTATTTAGATAATTTATAATTTTCAATTGTATTGTGTAAAATTTAATTAAATCTTATCAATTTTGTATTAGAAAATATCTCAAAATTGACTTCAAAAATTCAATATTAATCATATAATTTGAAACGAAAAAACTAAGCAAAATAAAAAAGTCAATATATGTGTACATATATTTCTATATACGTGTGTTACAAAGCTAAGTAAAATAAATCCAATAGCTAGATATTGTTAAAACATATCTTTGTTACATTTATATGTAAGAGTAATTTAGTAATAGTGTAATTTTAAAATAAAAATATTTTTCCTTTCCTACTTCTAAACTCACAAACAAGAAAATATATAATTAAAATTGTGACGCCCCCAAAATAGGTATACATCACCCATCTTGAGTCGCCAAATATATGGTACAAAATTCAAATACAACTTAATTATACAACAGTCATGTAAAATACAACAAAATATATGCTGTGAGTTTTAATACAAATATTATCATCTAGACAATATCCACACTCAATTGAGTCCTCATTACATTTATTATCACACTATTTAACAGAATAGTGAGGACTACTAATGCTATTATCTGGACAGTCACTCCGTTCCCCGACTAGTCCCTGCTACGTTCTTATTTCCTGAAGAGAACAATGAAAGTAAAAGGGTGAGCTCAACTAGTCCAGTAAAAAATATTATGACTAAGATAATACAAAATAGATTATCGTTAGCCTTCAACAGTGTTAAACTGATACAATATAACAAACATCAAGTTTAACTGCAGCGGAACAAGCAATCCATTAATAGAGTCAAGTAGAGAATAAAATCTACTATCTTTTATGATTTAAAAGGTTTTTCATCACTTTTATCATTGGGACTCAACAATAAATAATCCACATCATCCCCGCATCTATGGCCAAGGATATTCATTAGTATCACAACCACAAATTATCCATGCACTACGGGCCAAGGATATTCGTGTATTCATCAATGGTCATGATCATGCCAACAACTGTCCATCAATGCACTACGGGCTAATGAGGACTTTTACCACATCATTTTTAACATTACTGTAAGACCCCAACTTTTATAAATAAAGATGAATTTTTCTATAAATATTATTTTTGAATATTATGGAATAAATTTGATATAATGTTATAGTTGTGGGTAATATTTATAAATTTTGCAAAGTATGCAAGTTGTTATAAAATATTCGTTTGGTCTGGGAATATTCGTACAAACTACTCAATCATTAGTGGACCCCTACAATGTAATTATTGTCGGATTGAGAAAACGACAAAAATATTTTATAAAAATAATGGCGAGGTGTTACCGTTAAAAAGCGTTGAACTACCCTATGGTAAAAGTACGATGTCTACGCTGCGGGTTGCATAAGTAGCACACAGATTGATTATTGATGCTTACGTGAAGTCACTCAAATATGCTCAATTATTGCTACAATAATTGTTTGATCATATCTCTTATATTATTGATTCAATTATTGTCACAAGATCATCCAGATAATATGTTATAGTATTAAATCAATAATTGAGACGACAAGTTATAAATGATTAATAATTGTTGAAAGATTAAATATGTGTTGATGAAAAAAAATGATTTGTGGTAAGTTTGATTATTTTATGGGGGCTCATATATCATCATCTAAGAGTCTCTTCAATCAATAGTATTTACCTTCGTCAATAGTAATTACCTTCAATCAATAGTAATTATCCTTGTGAATAGTATTTACCTTCGTCAATAAGTAATTACCCTTGTGAATAGTATTTACCTTCGTCAATAGTATTTACCTTCGTTAATAGTAATTACCTTTACCGCACGTCCGAACCACTTGTCGTTTCACATTACAAAAAGATCCGAACCACTTTTCTTTTCACATCATTAGTCGTCAAGCCACCGCCTTTTCACACGGCAGTGCTAAGCTAGAAATCTTCTATAAAGAGAGGCTGAGGGCTTCATTATTTTTCACGAATTCATTCAAGCTATAGAGAGAGAAAGTATAGAGAGAATAAGAGAGAAAGAAGAAGAGTATTTTGTTACTACACTGCTGCGATAGATTCAATCTCCTACCAAATGTAAGGTGTGTTTCTTCTTTCTTATTCAAGAAGAGGACTGTTGTTATTCCATTGCTTATTATTCTCATTGGAATAACTTTGTATACGCTGCCATTTACCCTATACTTGGTGACATTCTTCTATTATTCATTGGAACATCATGTACTGTGTGTTTTACACGGACTCGGTTCCGCTCTTTATTATTATTCTTGCTGGAACATCCTCATACAGATGTTTTTACAGGACTGACTGGTTCCGCTCTTTATTATTATTCTTTGGAACATCCATGCATGTGTTTTACACCTGACTGGTTCCGCCTTTATTATTATTCTGTTGGAACAACTTGTGCGTGTGTTTTACGCGGGACCGGTTCCCATTCTTTATTATTACTCGCTGGAACATCCCATGCATGCGTTTTACGCGGACCGGGTTCCGATATTTATTATTCTGTTGAATAACTGCATGTATGCGATCTATCGCATGCATGGTGATTTCTTTTGTTATTCTATTCTTTGTTATACCCAAATGGTTTAAAACTTTGACTTCTATACTCCATGAAATTAGTGGAATATCCTTGATATTTGCGTTTCATCCAAATCTTTTCATGGAAATATTCTTCCGATCATTCTTGAATTTTACTCTACAAAACAAAGATCATGTTGATAATTTGACGTTAATAATTCTGGATAAAATAATTCTTGAACTTGTTTTATTGAATTCTTATATCATTGTCATCATCCTCATGTTTATATTATGTTGAAAGTCAGTCGTGGCCTTTTTAGAGTGCATAGATGGACTTGGTATGATTATAACCGAGACTATTCGGTGTAATCATTGGCCGTAATGTTACAAATGATGTGATAAAAATCCTCGATGGGTAGTAGTGCATTGGTGGACCGATTGTTGGCATGATCATGACCATTAATGAATACACAAATATTCTTGGCCCGTAGTGCATGAATAATTGTGGTCGTGATACTAAAGAATATCCTCGGTCAGTAGTGCGGGGTGATTCGATGATGTGGAATATTTATTAAAGTTTGAGTCTCAAATATAACAATGATGAAAAAACCTTTTAAAACCTAAAAGATAGTAGACTTTATTTTCTACTTGACTCTTTTAATGGATTGCTTATTCATTGCAGATTAAACCGGTTATCTATTGTATTTTATCGGTTTAACATTGTTGAAGACTATTGATAATTTATTCTCGCATTATCTTAGTAATAATATTTCTTCTTTGGGCTAGTTGAGCTCACCTTTTCTTTCACCGTTTCTCTTCGTGAAATGAGAATATAAATTTGGGACGAGTCGGGAAACGAGTGATGGTCCCGAAGATAGCATTAGTAGTCCTCACTATTCGTGAAATAGTGTGATAATAATTATAATGAGGACTTTTTTTTGAGTTTGTATAATATCTAGTAGGCGATATTTGTATTTAAACTCACGCTTTATGTCGTATTGTACCTGGCGCTTATGTTAATAAGTTGTATTTAAATTACATACCATGTAAGTGGCAACCCAAGATGGGTGATGTATACCTAATTTTGGGGCGCCACAATTGGTATCGAGCTTAGGGATATGATCCTGGCTAAGATGTGAGAATAGTACTAGGAGGGGAGAGACGGGAATACCTTGTATAAGTATGACCTACCTAAGTTTATGTGCTATTTTATTGGTTGGTCAAGATAGGGATAATTTGTTATATGTCAATTAACCTTTTGTTTTGTGGCGATGTCTCAAAATGACATCCGAGAATGTTGAGAATAAAGCAATGGAGCACAAAGCGATCGTTGATTCATCACATATCAATAATCGGGATAATGTGCATCGTAAGGCGAAAATCCTCACGCAAACAACAACACCGACCAAATGATGAATGATCAAATGTTCGAGAGGCTTTATGCAATTTATGCAACAAAGAAAGAGAGCGACTCTCGTCCAAAACGTAGGTGGAAACACGAAAAACTCTCGGTGATCACCGCTAAACAATTCAAGGAGCTGGGACCACCGGAGTTTAAGGGTGAGCCAAACCACTTCTGGCGGAAGCATGGATAAAGCAGATTACCAAGATATTTGATGTCTTGGGATGCTCCGAGGAGTAAAGGTTCCTTCACGCTTTTATGTTGCGGCGGAGAGGCGATTCTTTGGTGGGAATCGGTAAAACGTACTCAACCTCTTTGTCTTGAAGATATCTTGGGAGAAGTTCCAGAGTCATTCAACGACAAATACTTTCCCGAAAGTATTCGCCACATGAAGGAGGTGGAGTTTATCAAGTTGGAACAAAACAATATTACTGTGTCGCAATACGAGGCAAAATTTGAGGAGTTATCACGGTTTAAGCGTCCCCACTTGGTGGATAATGAAGAGAGAATGGCGCGAATGTTTTAAGAGGTTTGAAGCGAGATACGTCAACATCTTATTTCTCATAAACCGTGTTTGTATTCGATGTTGTAAATAGGGCTCGATTAGTGGAACGCGATAATGAGTCAACACAACTAAAAGAGAGCAAATTGACAAAATTATAATACCAATGAGTAGTCATCGAGCGGTGACAACAAGCGTGGAGGAATCAATGGGCCGATATGGTAACCACTTTGGTAATCGTCGTAAAACAATAAGAATGGACATTTCAAGAAACGGAGATTCAACAATGATGGAAAGACGTCAAGACCAAAGACCACGTTGTTAAGGAAGGAGAAAGACCACCTATCATATGCTTCAAATGCGGAGAGAGGGACACATCGATCCAAAATCTGCGCCATACCATCCAAAGCATGTTATAATTGTGGAAGAGAAGGTCACTTAGCTCGATTTTGTCATTTCATAGAAGACAAATTCAAAGCTAGGATGGAGGCACCAAAGGCCATCCCGAAAATTCAAAACCGGTAGTGCAAGGGGAGAGCGTTTGTTGTGACCTCCCAAAGAGCAAGGACTCGAATGAGGTCATCACGGTAAGCTTATCATAAACTCTAATGAAGTCTATACTTTATTTGATACCGGTTCTACCCATTCTTTTATTTCTCCTACTTGCGCTCATCGATTAAATTTGACTCAGGAGAAATTAGACTTTGACTTATCTTTGGAAACTCCGGTTGGGAGAAACCTTCATTACATCCACTTTTTTATAAGTCTTGTTTGGTTCAAATCGGTTTTCCTCACATTACCTGTCGATCTTATTTCATTAAAATACTTGCATTTGACGTGATTCTAGGGATTGATTGGTTAACTACTTATCATGCAAAAATTGATTATTTTGTAAGGTTGTTAGCTTTCATATTCCTAATCAACCTATTATGCGAATTCAAACGACCAAACCATTAAAATCAATCACGGTCATCTCAAGCCATAAAGCTATTCGTTTATTGAAAATGGATGTCAAGCTTTCTTAGCTCATGTCACTGATTTAAACAAAAATACGCCGGTTTTGAGCGATATTTCAATTGTTAATAAATTTCTGACGTATTCCCAAGAAGAACTTCTGGTCTACCCCGGGCGTGAAATTGAATTTTGTATCGACCTTGAACCCAGTACAAAACCTATTTCCAAAGCCCCATGTCGAATGGCTCCTATTGAACTTGAGTTAAAGACCCAACTGCAGGAATTGTTAGACATTGGCTTTATTCGTCCTAGTACTTCTCCTTGGGGTGCTCTGTTCTATTCGTGAAGAAGAAAGATGGGAGTATGCGACTTTGTATTGATTATCTGGAGTTGAATCATGTCACCATCAAAATAGGTATCCATTGCCACGTATTGATGACTGTTTGACCAACCGCAAGGAGCCAAATTCTTTTCAAAGATTGATCTTAGTTAGGATATCACCAATTGAAGATTAGAACCGACATTCCAAAGACGGCTTTCGAGAACTCCGTGACGGCATTATGAATTCCTAGTCATGTCCTTTGGATTGACTAATACTCCTCTTTGCCTTCATGGATATGATGAACCGAGTATTCAAGGAATATTTAGATCACTTTGTGGTTGTCTTTATTGATGACATCCTTATTTATTCCAAAAGCCGTGAAGATCATGAAGCAACACTTGAGGTCGACACTCCAAAAGCTTAAGTGAATATAAGCTTTATGCCAAGTTGAAGAAATGTGAGTTACGGCAAGAAGTAGCATTCCTTGGGCACGTGGTATAAAGTCATGGAATATCTGTTGACCCAAAGAAAGATTGAAGCTATTCAAAGTCGAACAACCTAAATCGATGACAAAAGCACGTAGCTTTCTCGGTTTAGTTTGGTTATTATCGGAGATTCGTGGAAGGATTTTCTCGAATCGCTACTCCATTAACTCGGTGACTTTTGAAAGATACAAAGTTCATTTGGAGCGAAGAATGTGAGAGGAGTTTTCAAGAACTCAAGAGGAGACTTATTTCAAAGACTGCTCGATGAATACCATCCTGCTCGGAGGATTTGTCATCTCAAATGATGCTTCGCAAAGGGGTTGGGATGTGTTCTCATGCAACATGGAAAAGTTATAGCTTATGCCTCGCGACAACTCAAAGAATATGAGAGGAATTATCCTACTCATGATCTAGAGTTAGCATTTGTTATCTTCAGCACTTAAAATTTGGAGGCATTACTTGTATGGGGAGAAAGTGGAGATCTTTACGGATCATAAAAGCCTCAAATATTTCTTCACTCAAAAGGAACTCAACATCGACAACGACGTTGGCTAGAACTGCTGAAAGATTATGATCATACCATCCAATACCATCCTGGAAAAGAGAACGTGGTAGGCGACGCATTGAGTAGAAAATCATATGCAAGTCTGAGTGCGATATTGTCAACGCAGGCCCATTTTGTGTGACTTGCAAAGGATGGAGATAGAGTTAAAGACCTCGAGGACGCGTGTGATGATAGCGGTATACGAGTAGAACCGACTTTAATCGATAAAGTTAAAGTCGCTCAAGCTTGCTGGACACAGGTGATGCGTATGAGGAAGAAAGTGCAAGAAGGTGCTATGCGGGAAGCAAGAATCGATGAAGAAGGAATACTTGAGTCAACTCTAGACTTTGTGTTCTAACGACCACGATTTAAAGTATAATATCATGATGGAGGCGCCAACACACCATTTTGCAATCCATCCCGGAGTACCAAAATGTATCATGATATTCGTCATACATTTTGGTGGAGCAAAATGAAGAGAGAGATAGCGCCGCTTATCTCAAGGTGTCTAACTTGTCAACGAGTTAAAGCGAGCATCAAGTACCAAAAGGTCCATTGCAACCACTTGAAATTCCGAATGGAAGTGGGAGCACATTACCATGGATTTCGTTCTGGTCTTCCTAAGGTTTCTCAAGGCATTGATGCGATATGGGTCATTGTTGATAGATTGACCAAGTCGCTGCTCATTTCTTATCGATCGGAAACTTATACACTTGAACGCCTTGCTTCGTATGTACATAAACGAGATTGTAAGATCGCATGGTATGCTTAAGTATCCATAGTTTCGATCGAGGCCCAAGATTCACTTCACGATTTTGGGTTAGTTGCAAAAAGCTATGGGCACAGACTTACGATTTAGCTTTCGGCATATCATCCTCGAATGGACGGACGATCGGAGAGGACTATTCAAACTCTTGAAGATCTATTAAGACTCATGTCCTTGATTTCAAGGGAGTTGGGACAAGTTCTTACCATTGGTGGAGTTTTCCTATAACAACAATTATCAAGCAAGTATTGGCATGGCTCCATTTGAAGCGTTGTATGGAAGAAAGTGTCGTTCTCCAGTATGCTGGGATGAGGTGGGTGAAGCAACATTGTTGGGACCGGAGTTGGTACGTATAACTACTGAAAAGATTCAAACGATCTGACAACGTATAAAAACCTCACAAAATCGACAAAAGAGTTATGCTGATCTTCATCGAAAGGACGTGGAATTCGATATAGAGATCATGTGTTGTTAAGAGTTGCTCCATGGAAAGGAGTTACAAGATTTGGAAAGAGAGGAAAACTTAATCCTCGATTCATCGGTCCATTTTAATCCTCGATCGAGTAGGAATCGTGGCCTATGGACTCGCTTTCTGCCAAATATGTCTTGTGTTCATAACGTTTTTTCACATATCTATGTTACGTAAATATGTGAAAGACCCGAACCATATTATTGAGTTAGAACCTAGGACGAAATAGCGGAAGATTTGACGTATGAAGAGGTTCTGTTCAAATTTTGGATAAGAAGGAACATATTCTACGCTCCAAGGTTATACCTCAAGTCAAAGTTTTGTGGAGGAACCACGATGTTGAGGAAATGACTTGGGAGTTAGAATCAAATGAAATCAAGGTATACTTACCTCTTGACATACCGAGGATTTACCCTAATTTCGAGGGCGAAATTTCATAAGAAGGGAGGTTGTAAGACCCACTTTTATAAATAAAGATGATTTTTCTATAAATATTATTTTTGAATATTATGGAATAAATTTGATATAATGTTATAGTTGTGGGTAATATTTATAAATTTTGCAAAGTATGCAAGTTGTTATAAAATATTCGTTTAGTGGGGAATATTCTTTTTGTTAGGAATATTAGCATAACTACTCAATCATTGGTGGACCCCATAATAGAATTATTGTCGGATTGAGAAAACGACAAAAATATTTTATAAAAATAACTACGGAGGTGTTACCGTTAAAAAGCTGTTGAACTACCCTATGTGGTAAAAATACGAAGAATATGCGGTTGGTCGCATAAGTAGCACTACAGTATTGATTATTGATGCTTACGTGAGAAGTCACTCACCGGTATGCTCAATTATTACTACGATAATTGCCGCATCATATCTCTTATATTATTGATTCAATTATTGTCACGATCATCCAGATAATATGTTATAGTATTAAATCAATAATTGAGACGACAAGTTATAAATGATTAATAATTGTTGAAAGATTAAATATGTGTTGATGAAAAAAAAAATTTGTGGTAAGTTTGATTATTTTATGGGGGCTCATATGTCATCATCTAAGAGTCTCTTCATCAATAGTATTTACCTTCGTCAATAAGTAATTACCTTCGTCAATAGTAATTACCCTTGTGAATAGTATTTACCTTCGTCGATAGTAATTACCCTTGTGAATAGTATTTACCTTCGTCAATAGTATTTACCTTCGTTAATAGTAATTACCTTTACCGACGTCGAACCACTTGTCGTTTCACATTCACAAGCGTCGAACCACTTTTCTTTTCACATCATTAGTCGTCAAGCCACTTGCCTTTTCACACTTTGGCGGTGCTAAGCTAGAAATCTTCTATAAATAGAGGCCTAGGGCTTCATTATTTTTCACGAATTCATTCAAGCTATAGAGAGAGAAAGTATAGAGAATAATAAGAGAAAAAGAAGAGTATTTTGTTACTACACCGTCTTTAAAGATTCAATCTCCTACCAAATGTAAGGGTGTTATTCTTTTCTTATTCATGAAGAGAATCTGCTGTTATTCCATTGCTTATTATTCTGTTGGAATAACTTTGTATACGCCAGTTACCTATACTTGGTGACATTCTTCTATTATTCTGTTGGAACATCATATCTCGTGTGTTTTACACCCTACCTGGTTCCGCTCTTTATTATTATTCTCGCTGGAACATCCTGCTCAGATGTTTTACACACCGGACTGGTTCCGCTTTATTATTATTCTGCTGGAACATCCTGCTCATGTGTTTTTACACCGGACTGGTTCCGCTCTTTATTATTATTACATTGGAACATCTTGTGCATGTGTTTCTGTACGACCGGTTCCATTCTTTATTATTCTGTTGGAACATCACATGCATGCGTTTTTACGGCGGACGGTTCCGATATTTATTATTCTGTTGGAATAACTTTGCGTATGCGGTCTATCGCATGCATGGTGATTTTTTTTTGTTATTCTATTCTTTGTTATACCCAAATTGGTTAAAACTTTGGCTTCTATACTCCATGAAATTAGTGGAATATCCTTGATATTTGCGTTTCATCCAAAGATCTTTTCATGGAAATATTCTTCCGATCATTCTTGAATTTTACTCTACAAAACAATGATCATGTTGATAATTTGGGCGTTAATAATTCTGGATAAAATAATTCTTGAACTTGTTTTATTGAATTCTTATATCATTGTCATCATCCTCATGTTTATATTATGTTGAAAGTCATCCGTGCCTTTAGTGCATAGATGGACATGGTATGATTATGACCGAGACTATTAATTGTAATCATGACCGTAATGTTACAAATGATGTGATAAAAATCCTCGATTAAGTCAGTAGTGCATTGGTGGACGATTGTTGGCATGATCATGACCATTAATGAATACACAAATATTCTTGGCCCGTGGTGCATGAATAATTGTGGTCGTGATACTAAAGAATATCCTCGGCCAGTAGTGCGGGGGGGTGATTCGATGATGTGGAATATTTATTAAAGTTTAGTCTCATATATGATGATGAAAAACCTTTTAAAACCTAAAAGATAGTAGACTTTATTTTCTACTTGACTCTTTTAATGGATTGCTTATTCAAATGCAGATTAAACCGGTTATCTATTGTATTTTATCGGTTTAACATTGTTGAAGACTATTGATAATTTATTCTCGCATTATCTTAGTCATAATATTTCTTCTTTGGGCTAGTTGAGCTCACCCTTTCTTTCACCGTTCTCTTCAAGAAATGAGAATATAGTTGGGACGAGCCTCGGGAAACGAGTGATGGTCCCGAAGATAGCATTAGTAGTCCTCACTATTCGTGAAATAGTGTGATAATAATTGTAATGAGGACTTTTTTTTTTGAGTTTGTATAATATCTAGTAGACGATATTTGTATTTAAACTCACGCTTTATGTCGATATTATACCTGACAAAGAATGTTAATAAGTTGTATTTAAATTCTGTACCATGTAAGTGGCGACCCAAGATGGGTGATGTATACCTAATTTTGGGGGCGTCACAATTACGGTCATGATTATACCGATTAATCCCTGGTCATAATCATACCAAGTCTATCTATGCACTACAGGCCACAAATGACTTTCAACATAATATAAACACGAGGATGATGATAATGATATAAGAATTCAATAAAACAAGTTCAAGAATTAATTTATCCAGGAACTAATAATGTCAAAATTGTCAACATGATACTTCTTTGTAGAGTAAAATTCAAGAATGCTCAGAAGAATATTTCCATTAAAAGATACGGGATGAAGCGCAAATATCAAGGATATTCCACTAATTTCATGGAGTATAGAAGTCAAAAATTTAACCAATTGAGTATAATAAAGAATGGTATAACAAAAGAAATCACCGAGCATGCAATAGATCAGTATGCATGCGGTTATTCCAATGTAATAATAAATAATGGAACCAGTCATGCAAGAACGCATGCATGTAATATTCCAATGTAATAATAAATAACTGAACCAATTCAAATCATGCGAAAGCGCATGCATACGATGTTCCAATGAATAATAAAGAATGGAATAATGAAGAATTTCACCATGTATGCGATTGCTTGGCATGAGTAATGTGTTATTCCAACATAATGATAAAGAATGGAATAATGTAAGAATTTCACCAAGTATAGGGTGAATCACAGATACAAAGTTATTCCAATGTAATAAAATAAAATGGAATAACAGAAGTTCTCTTCGTGAATAAGAAAGAAATAATACCCCTTACCTTAGAAGAAACTGGATATAGGAAAAGAAAGGTAGCAGACTTCTCTTCTTCTTTCTCTCTCTAGAGTTTCAGCGAATTCGTAAGAAATAATGAAGGAATGAACTTCTATTTATAGGAGAATGGAAAGGATACTATGCAATAAAATATTCTAATAAAATAAAAACATTTAAATAAAATATAATATATATTATAAATATAACACTTGAATTCACGGGGGATGAATCCCGTGATCACCACTAAATATTATATATATATATATATATATCTAATAAAACCAAACCCCCCCCCCCCACCCGTGATTCCACAAGAATCCTTTATATATATATATATTACTTATATATATATATACTGATTATTTTGAAAAACGGGTAAATGGGGGTCTACAAAATAAATAAAATTTACATCACATACTTCATAAAAATCACCTTTATAATTTTAACAACATTTATCACCTTTATTATAATTCACAATATTAATCGACCAAAGTTGTTCCCGAGGAAGAGGGCTTTCCAATAAGGATTTTTTCCTATTGGTAGCGCGCAATTAGGTGACCAAACCTCTCCTCGGCGTAACTTCTACAGACATCGTTAATATTGCAAATAATAATATTAATAACTTTGTTATCTCAATTATTGATTTAATAATATATAAAATATCGACAATAATTGAATCAAATAACGTGAGATACTATGCAACAATTACTATAGCAATAATTGAACAAAACCGAGTGACTTCTCACATAAGCATCAATAATCAATATCGTAATTGCTACTATGCAACCACGCCAGACATCGTATTTTTAACACCGGTGTTTCAACAGCTTAACGGTAAAACTTCCGCCGTTATTTTCATAAAAAGATATTTTTATCGCTTTCTCATCAGATAATAATTACATTGTAGGGTCCACTAATGATTGTGTCGTCGTATTTAATATTCTCTCGTTAAAACGAATATTCCCCACCAATCGAATATTATATAACAACTTACATTTTTACAAAATTTATAACTATTACCCACAACTATAAAATTATATCAAATTCATTCCATAATATTCAAAAATGATAATTATAGAAAATTCATCTTTATTTATAAAAGTTGGGGTCTTACAATCTCCCCTTCTTATGAAATTTCGTCCTCGAAATTAGGGTACGTACCTGGTATGTCGAAGAGGTAAGGATACCTTGATTTCATTTTAGATTCTAACTCCCAGATCATTTCCTCAACATCGTGGTTCCTCCATAAAACTTTGACTTGAGGTATAACCTTGGAGCGTAGAATATGTTCTTTCTTATCCAAGATTTGAACAGGAACCTCTTCATACGTTAAATCTTCCGCTATTTCATCCGATTCTAACTCAATAATGTGGTTCGGGTCTTTCACATATTTACGTAACATGGATATATGAAAAACGTTATGAACACGAGACATACTTGGCAGAAAAAGCGAGTCTATAGCCACGCCCTACTCGATAGAGGATTAAAATGGGCCAATGAATCGAGGATTGAGCTTTCCTCTTTTTCCAAATCTCGTAACTCCTTTCCATGGAGCAACACGTAACAATACATGATCTCCAATATCTAATTCCACGTCCTTTCGATGAAGATCAGCATTACTCTTTTGTCGGTTTTGTGAGGTTTTTATACGTTGTCGGATCGTTTGAATCTTTTCCGTAGTCATACGTACCAACTCTGGTCTCAACAATGTTGCTTCACCCACCTCATCCCAGCATACTGGAGAACGACTCTTTCTTCCATACAACGCCTCGAATGGAGCCATGCCAATACTTGTTTGATAACTGTTTTTGTAAGAAAACTCCACCAATGGTAAGAACTTGTCCCAACTTCCCTTGAAGTCAAGGGCACAAAGTCTTAATAAATCTTCAAGAGTTTGAATAGTCCTCTCTGATTGTCCGTCCGTCTGAGGATGATATGCCGAACTAAATCGTAAATCCGTGCCCATAGCTTTTTGTAAACTAACCCAAAATCGTGAAGTGAATATTGGGTCTCGATCAGAAACTATGGATACTGGCATACCATGCAGTCTTACAATCTCATTTATGTACATACGAGCGAGACGTTCAAGTGTATAAGTTTCTCGTATTGGTAAGAAATGAGCACACTTGGTCAATCTATCAACAATGACCCAAATTGCATCTATGCCTTGAGAAACCTTGGGAAGACCAGTAACGAAATCCATGGTAATGTGCTCCCACTTCCATTCTGGAATTTCAAGTGGTTGCAATGGACCTTTTGATACTCGATGCTCTGCCTTGACTCGTAAACAAGTTAAACACCTTGAAATAAACAGCGCTATCTCTCTCTTCATATTGCCCCACCAAAATGTATGTCGAAGATCATGATACATTTTGGTACTCCCAAGATGGATTGCAAACGGTGTGTTGTGCGCCTCCATCATGATTTTATACTTTAAATCAGGGTCGTTAGGAACACAAAGTCTGGAGTTGACTTGAAGTATTCCTTCTTCATCGATTCTTGCTTCCGGCATAGCACCTTCTTGCACTTTCTTCCTCATACGCATCAGCTCCAGATCTGTAACTTGAGCAGCTTTAACTTTATCAATTAAAGTTTGTTCTATTCGTATATTCTCCATCATCACATGGGTCCTTGGAGTCTTTAACTCTATCTCTATCCTTTGCAAGTCACATAAAATGGGCCTTTGCATTGTCAATATCGCGACTTTTCGCATCTGCATATGATCTTCTAATCAATGCGTCATACTACCACGCTCATTTTCCAAGATGGTATTGGATGGTATGATCATAATCTTTCAACAGCTTCAAGCCAACGTCGTTGTCGCATGTCGAGTTCCTTCGAGTGAAGAAATATTTGAGTCTTTTATGATCCATAAAGATCTCCACTTTCTCCCCATACAAGTAATGCCTCCAAATTTTAAGTGCGAAAACAATAATACGCTAACTCTAGATCATGAGTAGGATAATTCCTCTCATATTCTTTGAGTTGTCGAGATGCATAGCTATAACTTTCCCATGTTGCATGAGAACACATCTTAACCCTTTGCTCAAGCATCACCAGAGATGACAAATCCTCCCGAGCGATGGTATTGTCGTAACAGGTCTTTGAAATGAGTCTTCTCTTGAGTTCTTGAAAACTCTTCTCACATTCCTCGCTCCAACCGAATTTTGTATCTTTCTCGAGTCACCGAGTTAAGGGAGTAGCGATTCGAGAAATCCTTCTACGAATCTCTCGATAATAACCACTAAGCCGAGAAAGCTACGATTTCGATCATCGATTTAGGTTGCTCCCAATTTGAATAGCTTCAATCTTTCTTTGGTTCAACAGATATTCTATGACTTGATACCACGTGCCCAAGGAATGCTACTTCCTCGCCGAACTCGCATTTCTTCAACTTGGCATAAAGCTTATATTCACGAAGCTTTTGAAGTATCAGCCTCAAGTGTTTCTCATGATCTTAATGCCCATACCGAGTTCTGAAAGTCACTTTTGGAATGTCATCAGTTCTAATCTTCAATTGGTGATATCCGGAACGAAGATCAATCTTTGAAAAAAATTTGGCGCCTTTGCAAATCGGGTCAAACAGTCATCAATGCGAGGCAATGGATATCTATTTTGATAGTGACATGGTTCAACTCCGATAATCAATACAAAGTCGCATACTCCCATCTTTCTTCTTCACGAATAGAATGTGAGCACCGCAAAGAGACGACTTGAGACGAATGAAACCAATGTCTAACAATTCCTGCAGTTGGGTCTTTAACTCCTGAAGTTCAATAGGAGCCATTCGATATGGGGCTTTGGAAATGGGTTTTGTACCGGGTTCAAGGTCGATACAAAATTCAATTTCACGCTCTGGGGGTTGGCCAGGAAGTTCTTCAGGGAATACGTCAGGAAATTTATTAACAATAGAAATATCATTCAAAACTGACGTATTTTTGTTTAGATCCGTGACATGAGCTAAGAAAACTTGATATCCATTTTTTAATAAACGAATAGCTTTATGGCTTGAGATGGAAGTGATTGATTTTATAAATGGTTTGGTTGCTTGAATTCGCATAATAGGTTGGTTAGGATTATTAAAGCTAACAACCTTACGAAAATAATGAATTTTTGCATGATGAGTAGTTAACCGATCAATCCATAGAATTACGTCAAATGTAAGTATTTTCAATGAAATAAGATCGGCAGGTAATGTGAGGGTACCGATTTGAACCAAACAAGACTTATAAAAAGTGGATGTAATGAAGGTTTCTCCCAATGGAGTTTCAACAGATAAGTCAAAGTCTAATTTCTTCGGAGTCAAATTGAAACGTTGAGCGCAAGTAGGAGAAATAAAAGAATGGGTAGAACCTGTATCAAATAAGGTATAAATTTAGCTAGAGTATATGATAAGCTTACTCGTGATGATCTCGTTCGGGTTCCTTGCTTTCTGGGAGGTCACGACAAACGCTCTCCCTTACACTACTGGCTTTGACTTTTCTGGGACGTCTGTGACACCCCCAAATCCGGTACTTCCATTTCCATAGGATTTGATGTTCACTGTACAAGCATCATCTATCTATCTACCCATAAATAAATGCAAACCATGCAATAGAAATAAATAATAATAAAATCTCTCCCCATGGGTTACATCAACTCAAATAATAAATAAATCCTGTGTTACTCTAACCTTAAATCATCTCATGCGTAAAACATAAACAAATAAGTCTTAAGTAACATCAAATCTAACTATCATTACATAATCACATTAATAATCGCCTTCATTACTTGTTAAGCTTGCCTTTGCCCTTACTAAGTGGAAGGTTCGCTCGCTTTTTTCGTTTCTTTCTTCGCAATGTTATTATTACGCAAGAGTGAGCACGATTGCCCACAAGTATAACAATATAACAATGAATAATAACATACGAGAGAAATAATAACTTCGAGATAAAAGCTCAACTTTTGAATGAAGAATGAATAACAAGAATTAAAAGAAATTCGAGGGTCGTAAGACCTTGAACTATGTCCTAGGCTATCAAGTGTTATACTTGAAACCTTTAATACCATAAGACTATGGACTCTTCTTCTCCTCGTATTTTGGGGGGATCAGCCCTTAGTACCATCATCATGCACAATAATATCTTAACGCTAAAGCGTAAATAATCCCCTATACTGTGGTTGTTCATCTCGGTTTGACATTCGAGTCCGCACTAAAGGAAGTTTGGTTTGGATAATTCATCAAGGGTTCTCAAATTTAGAACGCTTCATCAACTATGGACTAGTCGAATCAATAAGGGTTCACTAGTCTAACAAGGTTTAACAGTAAATGAATATTTAACTTGAATAACATCTCAAAAGGTATACAATAGAATAATTATTGTATAACAACATCATGCTTGAAGATTAATAAACTTTAATATAAAAGACAGGCTTGATCAATAAAAATGAGAACTTGCTCAATATCGAAAGATGAATTAATCATCTTATATAACGATAACAAGTAGGGTTAGGAAACTTGCTCAACTAAAGTTTAGGGTAAGAAACTTGCTCAACATAAATATAGAGTTAGAAAACTTGCTCAATGTAACAAGATAAGGTTTTAAAACTTGCCTCGTGCGTAGATTACACTTAAACAAACTCATTCTTTGAATTAAATCCTATATATCAATTACGTTCACAATACCAGACAATAATAACGTACTAAACATCATAAGTTATTCTTTGTCTAATCTCGACTTCATGACCATACTTAGTCAAATTACCATACTTGTTTTCACATAATATAATACTACACGAACAACAAGTTAATTACATAATCAACGATTCAAATAACATGTAATTGTCTCCTTGACTTGGTAAAAACTCATTTTAATATCTCATTATATGTCTAACAAGTTTTTATGTTTATTAGACTAGGTCACTAACTCATTTCTATACTTGAACATTAAAAATTTGCATTTTCTTGACAATCTGCTAAGTGGCGTTGCGGTGCCACTTTTGTATCGGGTCTTGGCGTACATGCTTACAGACATGGCGTCAACGACAGGGAAAAAGAACTAGGAGTTGGCATCATGCGCATGAGACTCGAGTTCCAGCTTCGCAATTCCGAAAATTGCGTAATTCATTAAAATTTCCAATCAACTTATTTTTACACAAATTTAGACATACCCACATGCTAGAATTCATACATAATCATTACATAACATCTATGGAGTGATTTTCACCCATTAAAACACATAATCATAGAATTAAAGCATGCAAATTGGACTGTTCTTGATGTTCTTGAACAAAAACATGGATTTTAATGCTACGGATTCGTTATAAAGCCAAATCCAACCATTCAAGTTTCATTTTGTTCATTTTAACATGCATAATCATATCAATGTGTGAATTTTGCAAAATAATTTATATTTGACATATAAAAATCACGTATAAGGCCATATGGCCATATCACCTACTCTGAAATCTTTTACTGTATAATTTCATGAAACTGAAGATATGGAAACTCATATAATATACAATAACATGTTATGCTACTCGAATTACTACATATATTCCTACAACAACACCATTTTCCAATTACAGAGACTTACAGAATGAATGAAAGCCATATTCATGAAAACTTTAAAAGACGTAAAATAAAAATTTGGGTTGAAGAGATTACCCAAGCGTAGATTAATTTACTAGGAAGTGAATTCCTCCTCCACAAAACTCTGAATTCTCAACTCTCTCTTTGTATCTTTCTCTGAAACTCTCTCTGACACTTTTTAGACTTAGGAAAATTAATAAAAAAAAGGAAGGGGAAAGCGTATAATAAAGAAGATTCGACGAGTTGTGGGTCGATTACCATCTATATGGGTAATCGCCTCAACTCCCTTTAAGGCCATGTTTTGCTAGTTAAAATTGGTTTTAAAAATTATTTAATTTAACAAAGCTTTATTATATAGTTTAAGTAATGTCACATCCATTATAAAATAAATCAATATCTTATTTAATTTATTTAAATAAAATATAATAATTTCTCAATAATTCACATAGTCACATAATTAAATTTCTCATTTAATAATAATATTAAATTATTAAATCTCTAATTAATAATTAAATTAATTAAAATAACATAGGCTTATTAAATATTTCTTTTAATTCAATAAGCTCATATAATCACATACTTCGAATAATAAAAATTCTCCATATCAAATTAATAAATATAACACATATAATTAAATTAATCTACCACAATTTCATCAATTAATTATTTAATATAATAATTAATTCATCAAAAAATATTTATTCAATCCAATAAAGATTAAAATTAAATTACAAAAGGATTCTGTCCTCAGAATCACAACTCAATAATTCGTCTCGTTACATTCTCCCCCCCCCCCCCTTACAAAGATTCTGTCCCCAGAATCGCATATAACAATCTAAGTAAATAAATGAGGATAATTCTTCATCATATTCTCTTCGAGTTCCAACGTAGCTTCTTCAGCGTTGTGGTTCCTCCAAATTACCTTAACAGAAGGTATTACTTTATTTCTCAGAACTTGTTCTTTTCGGTCGACAATTTGAACAGGAATTTCTTCGTAAGACAAGTCTTTGTCGAAATGTAGGGGTTCATATTCAATCACGTGCTTGTAATCTGGTTTGTAGGGTCGTAGGACTGAGACATGGAAAACATTGTGGACATTCTCTAGAGATGGAGTTAAGGCTACCTCATAAGCAACTTCTCCGACCCTTCTCAAAACTTCAAAGGGTCCTATGAATCTTGGGCTCAATTTTCCTTTCTTTCCGAACCTGATCTTTCCCTTCCAAGGAGAGACCTTTAAGGACACATAGCTACCCGGATCGAATTCGACATTCTTGCGGTGTGGATCGGCGTATTTCTTCTATTTATCTTAAGCTGCTGTCAATCTCGCTCGGATCACTTTGACTATTTCTGCTGTTTGTTGTACCAATTTCGGGCCTAGTAATTGTCTTTCGCCAACTTCATCCCAGTAAAGCGGAATTCTGCACTTTCTACCGTATAGTGCTTCATAGGGTGGCATGCCAATACTAGCGTGGTAACTGTTGTTGTAGCCGAACTCTATAAGCGGTAGATTGTCATCCCAATTTCCTTTAAAGTCCATTATGCAAGCTCTTAACATATCTTCCAATGTCTGAATTGTTCTCTCACTCTGTCCATCTGTTTGAGGGTGATATGCCATACTCATTCGCAACTGTGTACCCATGCATTCCTGTAGACGTTTCCAGAAGTTCGACGTAAAACGCAGATCTCTATCAGAAACAATTGACACCGGAACTCCATGCCTTGAAACAATCTCTTTCACATATAACCTTGCCAACTGATCTAGGTTGAATCTGATTTTAATCGGAAGGAAGTGTGCTGATTTTGTCAATCGGTCAACAATAACCCATACTGCGTCGTAGCCTTTCTGAGTTGTCGGTATGCCAACCACGAAATCCATTGTAATATGTTCCCATTTCCATTCTGAAATTTCTAAAGGTTGTAGCAACCCACTCGGCCTCTGATGTTCTGCTTTCACTTTCTGACGTGTTAGGCACTTGGCAACACACTCTGCAACCTCTCGTTTAAAATTTGGTCACCAAAAGTGTTGTCGAAGATCTTGGTACATCTTGGTGCTACCAGGGTGAATCGAATATCTTGAGTTGTGAGCTTCGCTCAAATTTTTTTCCTTAATCTCTGTTACTGGCGGTACCCAAATTCTGCTCTCAAATCTTAGTAGTCCCTCACTGTCTATTTTGAATCTCGGTTCAGTCCCTTCAGATATCTTCTTCTTCACTTTCTCACATTCTTCATACTGAAGTTGAGCCTCCTTAACTTTATCCAAGAAGGTTGTACCACCACCAGATCCGAAATACTCTTCGTCAATTTCCATAGGATACTTCACTTCCAATTCCAAATTTTTCCATTGCTAAAATTAGCTCCTCCCGAGCGGTCAACATCATCAATTTCTCCCGACCTTTTCTACTTACTGCGTGCCACCACCACATTTGCCTTACCCGGATGGTATAGAATCTCACAATCGTAGTCCTTAATTAACTCCAACCACCTTCTTTGGCGACGACGTTTCAAGTCTTTTGTGTGAAAATATATTTTAGCACTCTTGGGGTCTCAGATATATTTCACACTTCTCCCATAGAGATAGTGCCTCCAGATTTTCAAAGCAAAAACCACTGCAGCCTAACTCCAAGTCATGGGTCGATACCCTTCTCATAATCCTTGGGGTTGTCGTGATGCATACGCATGAATGACTTTGCCATTCTGCATAAAGCACACAACCAAGTCCTTTATGCGACGCATCACTATATACCACAAAATTTCCCGTGTCATCCTAAGAGATAACACAGTGTTGTACTCAACCTCTTCTTTAATTCTTGAAAGCTTTCCTCACACTTCCGTCCGTCAAATGAATTTCACCGATTTTCTAGTCAAATTCAATCAATGGAGTTACGATCTTAGAAAAATCTGAATGAATCTTCTCCGAAATAACACCGCCAATCCAAGAAAACTTCTTACTTGATGGGCGTCTTTCTACTGATCCAAGTTAATCACAACTTTCGACTTTGGAGGGATCCACCGAAATTCCGTCTCTATCAATCACATGTCCAAGAAATTGTACTCTTTCAATCCAAAATTCACATTTCTAAAACTTAGCATACAACTTCTCCCTTTTCAATGTCTCCAATGTCAACCTCAAATGCTCTCCATGTTCTTCCTTGGTTTTTGAATATACCAAAATGTCATCTATAAATACCACTACGAATTTGTCCAAAACTAGCTTAAACACTCCATTCATTAAGCCCATAAATGTTTGGAGCATTCGTTAGACCAAATGACATTACCAGAAATTCGTAGTGACCGTATCGTGTTCTAAATGCTGTCTTCGGTACATCCTCTGGTCTCACCTTCAGTTGATGATAACCACTTCTCAAATCTATCTTTGAAAAGTATCTTACTCTCCTTAACTGATCGAACAAATCGTCGATTCGCGGTAATGGATACCTATTCTTAATCGTGACCTTATTCAGTTCTCTGTAGTCGATACAGAGCCGCTTCATTCCATCCTTCTTTTTCACAAATAAAACTGGCGCTCCCCACGGTGATACGCTTGGTTGAATATACTTTTTATCCAGTAATTCTTATAGTTGGACCATCAATTCTTTCATCTCTATCGGTGCCATTCGGTACGGTGCCTTCGATATTGGGGTCGTTCCTGAAGCCAAATCGATAACGAATTCAACTGCTCTATCTGGAGCAAGTCCCGGAAATACGTCTGCGAAATCTCTCACTACCGGAATCTCATCAATTTTCGGATTCTCTTTACGACTATCGACTATGTAAGCTAGATATCCTACACAGCCTTGCCTTAACAATCTTCTGGCCTGCATCATCTTCAGACAACTCGTTTGTCTAGGCGACTTGCTACCATAAAATACAACCTTTGACGGAGTCATATGGTTAATACGCTTCTTCTGGCAGTCAATTACCGCCCCATAATTGGATAACCAATCCATACCCAAAATAACATCAAATTCTCCAAGTCGAATAGGGATAAGATCTACGTTCATGATATTACCCTTAATATCTACTCTACGCTTCTTGTGCACATACTTAACAGGATAATTTCTCTATTCGTAATTTCTATGTTCATGGGGTATTCTAACTCGTCCTTAAACAATTCAAAGTTCTTAGCGAAGTCATCTGATATAAATGAGCAAGTAGCACCTTTAATCAAATAACACATAAGCATTAACTTTATTGATCGAAATGATACCGACACCACATCGCGAGATCAGACGCGTCCCCTGCACCGCTCATGTTGAACGCTTACGGTTGTTGGTCTATTGGTTGCAGTTGGTCCTGCAATGGTTAGAGTACTTCCACCAGTATTTCCTTTGTTTCCTACTGAACTCGTCCTTCCCGATCCCTTCTTAGCAAGATGGTCCTTTGATCCACATGTGAAGCATGCACCCTTCTTTGGGTTCGGAGAGTTTGGTGCTATGTGGCCTTCCTGACCACAATTGTAGCACACTCGTTCCCCTTCAGGCAAACTCCCAAATGCATTTTTTCGCAGGTTGGGCACGATTCAATCTTCTTCTTCCGCTTCTCCTGCTGACTTCCTACCACGAATTTTCGGACCACTTCCTCTTCTCTTCGATTGTGATTACCCCAATCTACTCCCACCAGTCTTGTTATTACCTTCCTTCTAACTCTTCTTCTTCTTCTGCTCCTAATTATACTTCGTTACTGCATCACTTCCACCCTCAGCAAGTATGGACTTCTCTAACACTCCCACAAAAGTGTTCAATTGAAACATTAACACCTTGCAATACAACCAGGGCTTCAGTCCCTGCTCGAATCGTCTTGCCTTCCTCTCATCGGTATGTACTTGGTACGTGGCGAACCTAGCCAACTCATTGAACCTTGCCGCATAATCAGCTACTGACATATTCCTTTGTTTCAACTCTAAAAATTGAACCTCCATCTGATTTTGTGAACTAGCCGAAAAATACATCTCGAAGAACATCTCTTTGAATCTCTCCCAGGTTATTACACCTTCACCTCCCCGTACTTTATTTGCCTGCCACCAATAGCTGGCTTTGGACTTCAGCATGAACGTTGCATAAGCAGTCTTTTGATCTTCCCTTACCCTAGCAACATCGAACACCTTTTCCATCTCCATTACCCACGTCTGAGCTTCAATTAGGTTTATGGAACCCTTAAACTCTGGCGGTCCCACTGCCTTGAAGTCCTTAAACGAAATATTTAGTGGAGCTTGGGGTTGATTATTAAGTGCTCCAGCTAAAAGGTTTACCAATAGCTGAATGGAGTTAGCATTGGCATCGTTGTTATTGTTTATTGACCCTTTCTGGGCTTGCTGACGATTTTGTCTTCTTCTAGGTGGCATATTTCTGTTAAGAATATACGCTTAATAGGTCTTTATTCAATCTCTTAAACATTTAAGACTTAACTAAAACATTTAATCATAACTCACTTAACACATTACTTCAAATAAACTTTGACATTTCATTTAATTCAAAAGTCTTTACATCATAAGATAGCATCACTGCTATTTACATCAACTATCCCGAGATAAAGAATCTATAGGATTTAAAACATCAACATATTCCTTTGTTTATAATCACATCAGAATTTACATCATTAACTACCAAATAATTTTCACATAATTAAACTAATACTATCACTGTCTGTTAAGGCGCTGAATAGCCTTGCTACGTTCCTCTTCCATGATGCGAGACATCGTTCTGCGATGTAGCATATATGATGGTAGATCCTCAAACTGGATTGGATACTTCCTAACTCGATCTTGGACCGCATCCATTGCATTTTGTAGTGTAGAGTACGTCTCCTCAAGTTTAGCCTTCTTCGCATGACGATCATCATCTTCAAAGATCAAGACAACGTGACTCTCGCACCCACCCCCTCCTCCTCTATATGGCAACCTCTCGAGCTATCTCTTTCGAGATCCTTCTTCAGCTTTTCAATCTTTGCGGACTTGTCCTCGGTTTGACCCTTCTCGTGAACCAGATCCCACTCCATGTTTCCCAAACGTGTGTGAAGAGTCACAATCTCTCTATCCTCTCGCTTCATAGTAATCACCGACTAACCGCCTACTCGGTCAGATCTCTGACAAGATCCTCCTGACTCTATGTTACGATCATAAAGCGCATCATACATCTCGGATCAATGAGTTCTCGGTGGGAACTCCTCTTCTTCTCTTCTTCTTCTTCTCTTCCTCGGGATCCTCCTCCTCGATCGGCCTCCTCGCTCATGCTCCCGACCAACAACAATGATCAACGGAGATGGCACTCTTTGTACAAGTTATTCCTCAGACGACATGAATGTCTCTCCTCCTCCTCCTCTATAGGTAATCGGGTTCCTCCTCCCCACTTCGACTAGCTCCTCCAACATCCGACATCCTGACAACAAAATTTTAAGTTTTAGTTACTAATCCGTGCTAGCGAACACATAGATTAACACATAAGCACATAAATTTTAAGTTTTTGATACCAACCTGTGACACCCCCAAATCCGGTACTTCCATTTCCACATGATTTGGTGTTCACTGTACAAGCATCATCTATCTATCTACCCATAAATAAATGCAAACCATGCAATAGAAATAAATAATAATAAAATCTCTCCCCTTATGAGGTTACATCAACTGAATAATAAATAAATCCCAGGTTACTCTAACCTTAAATCATCTGTGCAGAAAACATAAACAAATAAGTCTTAAGTAACATCAAATCTAACTATCATTACATAATCACATAAATAATCAGTCTTCATTACTTGCTAAGCTTGCCCTTGCCCTTACTAGTGGAAGGTTCGTCTGCTCTTTCGTTCTTAACTGCAATGTTATTATTACGCAAGAGTGAGCACGATTTCCCACAAGTATAACAATATAACAATGAATAATAACATGCGAGAGAAATAATAACTTCAGATATAAAAGCTCAACTTTTGAATGAAGACTGAATAACAAGAATTAAAAGAAATTCTGAGGGTCGTAAGACCTTGAACTATGTCCTAGGCTATCAAGTGTTATACTTGAAACCTTTAACAGTCATAAGACTATGGACTCTTCTTCTCGTACTTAGGGGATCAGCCCTTTAGTACCATACTGTGCACAATATCTTAACGCTAAAGCGTAAATAATCCCCTATACAGGGTTGTTCATCTCAGTTTGACATTCGAGTCCGCACCAAAGGAAGTTTGGTTTGGATAATTCATCAAGGGGTTCTGAAATTTAGAACGCTCATCAACTATGGACTAGTCGAATCAATAAGGGTTCACTAGTCTAACAAGGTTTAACAAAGAAATGAATATTTAACTTGAATAACATCTCAAAAGGTATACAATAGAATAATTATCAGATAACAACATCATGCTCAAGATTAATAAACTTTAATATAAAAGACAGGCTTGATCAATAAAAATGAGAACTTGCTCAATATCGAAAGATGAATTAATCATCTTATATAACAGTAACAAATAGGGTTAGGAAACTTGCTCAACGAAAGTTTAGGGTAAGAAACTTGCTCAACGTAAATATAGAGTTAGAAAACTTTCTCAATGTAACAAGATAAGGTTTAGAAACTTGCCTCGTGCGTATATTATACTTAAACAAACTCATTCTTTGAATTAAATCCTACATATCAATTACATTCACAATACCAGTCAATAATAACGTACTAAACATCATAAGTTATTCTTTGTCTAATCTCGACTTCATGACCATATTTAGTCAAATTACCATACTTGTTTTCACATAATATAATACTACACGAACAACAAGTTAATTACATAATCAACGATTCAAATAACATGTAATTGTCTTCTTGACTTGGTAAAAACTCATTTTAATATCTCATTATATGTCTAACAAGTTTTTATGTTCATTAGACTAGGTCACTAACTCATTTCTATACTTGAACATTAAAATTTGCATTTTTAGACAATCACTAAGTGGTGTTTCTGCAATTTCACTTTTTCAGATTAACTCTTAGCCATTTACGACGCCAAGGCGCTATGACGAAGACACTTACTATATGTGCCATGCGGTGGCCTTACTTGCGAGAAAAGAACTAGGAGTTGGTATAACATGTGACCGAGAGACTCAGATTCGATTTTGCAATTCGCGAAAATTGTAGAACACGACTAAAAATTTCCAATCAACTTATTTTTACACAAATTTAGACATACCCACATGCTAGAATTCATACATAATCAATACATAACATCTATGGAGTGATTTTCACCCATTAAAACACATAATCATAGAATTAAAGCATGAAAATTGGACTGTTCTTGATGTTCTTGAACAAAAACATGGATTTTAATGCTACGGATTCGTTATAAAGCCAAATCCAACCATTCAAGTTTCATTTTGTTCATTTTAACATGCATAATCATATCAATGTGTGAATTTTGCAAAATAATTTATATTTGACATATAAAAATCACGTATAAGGCCATATGGCCATATCACCTACTCTGAAATCTTTTACTGTATAATTTCATGAAACTGAAGATATGGAAACTCATATAATATACAATAACATGTTATGTTACTCGAATTACTACATATATTCCTACAACAACACCATTTTCCAATTACAGAGACTTACAGAATGAATGAAAGCCATATTCATGAAAACTTTAAAAGACGTAAAATAAAAATTTGGGTTGAAAAGATTACCCAAACGTAGATTAATTTACTAGGAAGTGAATTCCTCCTCCACAAAACTCTGAATTCTCAACTCTCTCTTTGTATCTTTCTCTGAAACTCTCTCTGACACTTTCTAGACTTAGGAAAATTAATAAAAAAAAAAGAAGGAGAAAACGTATAATAAAGAAGACGTTTGACGAGTTGTGGTCAGTTACCCATGGGTAACTGCCCTCAACTCCCTCTAAGGCCATGTTTGGCTAGTTAGAATAGGTTTTAAAAATTATTTAATTTAACAAAGCTTTATTATATAGTTTAAGTAATGTCACATCCATTATAAAATAAATCAATATCTTATTTAATTTATTTAAATAAAATATAATAATTTCTCAATAATTCACATAGTCACATAATAAATTTCTCATTTAATAATAATATTAAATTATTAAATCTCTAATTAATAATTAAATTAATTAAAATAACATAGGCTTATTAAATATTTCTTTTAATTCAATAAGCTCACATAATCACATACTTCGAATAATAAAAATTCTCCACATCAAATTATTAAATATAACACATATAATTAAATTAATCTACCACAATTTCATCAATTAATTATTTAATCTAATAATTAATTCATCAAAAAATATTTAGTCAATCCAATAAATATTAAAATTAAATTACAAAATTACGGTTGTCACAACGTCCTTTGGTGCCTCCATCCTAGCTGAACTTGTCTTCGGTGAATGACAAAATCGGGCTAGGTGACCTTCTCTTCTACAATTATAACATACTTTGACTGAGATCGCTAGGTTTGGTGATGTGTCCCTCCCTCCGTATTTGAAGCATATGATAGGTGGTCGTTCTCCTTCCTTAACAACAACAAAAGCTAGTCTTTGCGTCTTTCCATCATTGTTCAATCTCCTCTTCTTGAAATGTCCATTCTTATTGTTTTTTGGCCATGATTACCACCGAAGTGGTTACCATTTCTCACATGTTGATTCCTCCACGCTTATTGTCACCGCTCATGATGATCGCTATCACTAGTATTATCATTTTCTTGGTACCGTTTCTTTTGGTTGGGTTGACTCATTATCGTGCTCCAATAACTGAGCCCTATTAATAACATCTGAATACAAACACAGTTTATGAGAAATAAGATATTGTCGTATCTCGGGTTTCAAACCTCTTAGAAACATTCGCGTCATTCTCTCCTCATTATCAATCAAATGGGACGCAAACCGGGACAACTCGACAAACTTGGCTTCGTAATTGCGACACGGTCTATGTTGTTTGCCTATAGCTTGTTGACCTCTACCTCTTTCTTGGACGGAAACTTTCGGGAAAGTACTTGTCGTTGAACAATTCTTGGAACTTCTCCCAAGTTATCTTCAGTGCGGCAGGTTGAGTACGTTTCACAGATTCCCACCAGTAATCTGTCTCTGCACGCAACATGAAGGTGGCAAAGGGAACCTTTTGCTCCTCGGAGCATCCCAAAACATCAAATATCTTGTAGATCTACTTTATCCATGTCTCCGCCATAAGTGGTTTTGGCTCTCCAAAAAACTCCGGTGGTCCCAGTTCCTTGAACTGCATAGCGGTGACCGTCCGAGAGTTTTTAGTGTTTCCACCTGCATTTTGTACAGGAGCCGCTCTTGCCTGATGTTGTATGAATTGCATAAAGCCTCTGAATAGTCCATCGTTCATCATCTGGTCAGTGTTGTTGTTTGCCTGAGGATTGTCGCCTTCTTGATGCACATTATCCTGATTATTGATATGTGATGACTCAATAGTCTCCTGTGCTCCATTTCTAATCTCAACATTCTCGGATGCCATTTTCAAATACTGCTACAAAACAAAGGTTAATTGACATGCAATATATTATCCCTATACTCTGACCGACCAATTAAATGCCAAATAAACTTAGGTAGGTCATACTAGCGAAATAATTCCCCATCTCTCCCCTCCTAGTTCTTGTCTCACATCTCAGCCAGGGATCATATCCCTAAGCTTTGATACCAATTGTAACACCCCCAAAATAGGTATACATCACCCATCTTGAGTCGCCAAATACATGGTACAAAATTAAAATACAACTTAATTATACAACAGTCGTGTAAAATACGACAAAACATATGATGTGAGTTTTAATACAAATATTGTCATCTAGATAATATTCACACTCAATTGAGTCCTCATTACATTTATTATCACACTATTTAACAGAATAGTGAGGACTACTAATGCTATTATCTCGACCGTCACTCCGCTTCTCCCGACTAGTCCTCGCTACGTTCTCATTTCTCAAGAGAACAATGAAAGTAAAAGGTGAGCTCAACTAGCCCAAAGAAAAATATTATGACTAAGATAATACAAAATAAATTATCGTTAGCCTTCAACAAAGGTTAAACTGATACAATATAACAAACATCAAGTTTAATCTGCAATGAACAAGCAATTCATTAAAAGAGTCAAGTAGAGAATAAAATCTACTATCTTTTATGATTTAAAAGGTTTTTCATCACTTTTATCGATGGGACTCAGCTTAATAAATAATCCACATCATCCCTGCACTACGGCCAAGGATATTCATTAGAATCACAACCACAAATTATCCATGCACTACGGCCAAGGATATTCGTGTATTCATTAATGGTCATGATCATGCCAACAATTGTCCATCAATGCACTACGGGCCAATGAGGACTTTTTACCACATCATTTGTAACATTACGGTCATGATTATACAGATTAATCCCTGGTCATAATCATACCAAGTCCATCTATGCACTACAGGCCACAGATGACTTTCAACATAATATAAACATGAGGATGATGACAATGATATAAGAATTCAATAAAACAAGTTCAAGAATTAATTTATCCAGAAACTAATAACGTCCAAATTGTCAACATGATACTTCTTTGTAGAGTAAAATTCAAGAATGCTCAGAAGAATATTTCCATTAAAAGATACTAGATGAAGCGCAAATATCAAGGATATTTCACTAATTTCATGGAGTATAGAAGTCAAAACTTTAACCAACTGAGTATAATAAAGAATGGTATAACAAAAGAAATCACCGTGCATGCGATAGACCGCATGCATAAAGTTATTCCAACGAATAATAAATAATGTAATCAGTCACGCGTAACGCACAAACGTGATATTCCATCGAATAATAAATAACGGAACCGGTCGGTAAATTTACACCGAGGATGTTCCAATGAATAATAAATAACGGAACCAGTCATGCGTAAACACACGTATATGATGTTCCAAATGAATAATAAAGAATGGAATAACGTAAGAATTTCACCATGTTTAGGGTGAGATCACAGTATCAAAAGTTATTCCAATAGAATAAAAAATATGGAATAACAGAAGTTCTCTTCATGAATAAGAAAGAAATAATACCCCTTACCTTAGAAAAAACTGGATATATGAAAAGAAAGGTAGCAGACTTCTCTTCTTCTTTCTCTCTATAATTTTCTCTCTCTAGAGTTTCAGTGAATTCGTAAGAAATAATGAAGGAATGAGCTTCTATTTATAAGAGAATGGAAAGGATACTATGCAATAAAATATTCTAATAAAATAAAATATAATATATATTATATAATATATATATATATATATATATATAACACTTGAATTCACGGGGGATGAATCCCGTGATCACCACTAAATATATATTATATATATATCTAATAAAACCAAACCCCCCCGTGATTCCACAGGAATCCTTTATATATATATATACTGATTATTTTGAAAAACGAGTAAATCCACAAAATAAATAAAATTTACATCACATACTTCATAAAAATCACCTTAATAATTTTAACAACATTTATCACCTTTATTATAATTCACAATATTAATCGACTGTGTTGTTTCCGGAAGAGGGCTTTCCAATAAGAATTTCTCCCCTATCATGCCATGATTAGGTGACCAAACCTCTCCTTGGCGAACTTCTAGACATCGTTAATATTGCAAATAATAATATTAATAACTTTGTTATCTCAATTATTGATTTAATAATATATAAAATATCGACAATAATTGAATCAAATAACGTGAGATACTATGCAACAATTACTATAGCAATAATTGAACAAAACCGATTGACTTCTCACGTAAGCATCAATAATCAATACTGCAATGCTACTATGCAACCACGCCAGACATTCTTTATACTTTTTAACGCCGTGTTTCAAATAGCTTAACGGTAAAACTTCCGCCGTTATTTTCATAAAAAAATATTTTTATCGTTTTCTCAATCCGACAATAATTCCGTTGTGGGGTCCACCAATGATTGTGTCATCGTACGAATATTCCCTGTTAAAACGAATATTCCCCGACCAATCGAATAATATATAACAACTTGCGTACTTTACAAAATTTATAATTATTACCCACAACTATAACATTATATCAAATTCATTCCATAATATTCAAAAATGATAATTATAGAAAATTCATCTTTATTCATAAAAATTGGGGTCTTACAAAAATCTCATCACTTTTCTTCATTTTTAAAACTCACAAATGTACAATAAAAAAATACGGTAAATTGAAAAATTGTCTCGTCATGTTTACACTGAATCGCAACATAGACGTTAATGTTTCAGTTTTTGCAATGTTATATATAGCTAATATCTCAATTTTATATAAAATCGTCTCCTCTAATCAGTTTTGGTCAAAATTAGTATATGTGCATGTCATGTGAGTTTTATAAGGGCAAAATAGTCTATTCTTGTATAAAACTATTTTCTCTCCTAATAGAAGGACAAATACGCGCGTCTTTACAATAATAAAATAGATTCTCACATAAATTTGATTTATTGTAACCAAATAAAATAATCAAAAAGAAATTAATTACAAAACTAAAAAGTTGTTTAAATGAAAATTTAAGTAACATATTTTGATTAAATGTAAAAGACAAAATTAAACATTAAAATATAGATTAAATTAAAAGAAAAAATAAAAAATTATTATTTATTCATTTAACAAATAATTTACTATATATATATATAAAGTAAATTATTGTGTGTGTATGTGTATATAAAGTAAATTATTCATAAAATATAATTATATAAAGTAAATTATTTTTTAAATGAATAACTAATATTTATTTCCTTTTAATTTAATCTAATTTTTAGAGTTAATTTTTGTCTTTTATATTAATCAAATATGCTACTTAAATTTTCATTTAAATGATCTTTGAGTTTTGCAATTAATTTTTTTACTTATTTTATTTGGTTAAAATAAAACAAATTTATTTATAAGAGAATCTATTTTATAATTTTAAGTATGTATTTTATTATTCCACTTTTATAATAGATCTAATGACACTTAATACTTTAAGTGACGCTTTTATTTTTACAACAATATTATTGATATAACAATATCAATAGTTTGATTGACTAATTTATGGATTATATATATATATGAGTCCTGCTATGCATTGAGATAAATTTATATCGACTTACAATTGCGAAGTTTATCAATTAACATGAGATTGATAGAAATTATAGAAGGACCTCACTTATTATATATATATATATATATATATATATATATCTCAAGTTATCATTAATACTTATTCACGTAATCGACAATCAAATAGTCGACATAAGATATTCGTAATATATATTATTAGAGTAAAATACAGTGACACCCCCTCTAGATAACCATAATAGCACTCACCTCTCCTCTAGTTTTTTAAGTAATTAACAGTTAGTACCCTACAAGTTTTTAGGGTTAACTAAATAGATAAAGTTGCATATTTACCCTTATATGTTATCAAATTTTAATCCCTAATATATATATATATATATATATTTTAATTATCCTTTTTAATACAATATATTTTAATTATAGTTTTATTTGAAATTAAGATTATTTCGTTCAAATAATTTAGTTTAATTAACACATATTTTTGGACAAGTGATAAAATATTAAGAATTTTAAATTAAATTATTAATGAAGTTGTTCTAATTAGAGTTATTGAGTATGTTGATATTTTAGTTTTGGTGTTTAAAACAAAAAATTAATATTTGAATTCTTATTTTCATATTATGATTTTTATATGTTAAATTTTCTTGAATATATGTCAAAAATTAGGGTGTTTATGATTTTGATTACATTTTTTAGTATACAATTGATGTTGTTTTTGCACAATGTTGAATAAAAGAAAATATAATAATATTTATTTCTACCTCTATCTTATAAAAAGATTTTTCTCTTAATATATTTTTTCTTTTTTTGAATTACAACATTTGTCATTTTTACTGTAAATAATTATGTCTAAGTGTGGGAACAAACGATGTCAAACTTTTGCAACTTTTTTTAATGAATGCAGAATGCTGGATTGAATATTTATGTTTACCAGATTATTCGTGTATGAATGCATGATGTTGGATTGAATATTTATGCTTACCAGATTATCAGTGTATGAATATAGGATGTTGAATTCAATATTTGTGCTCAACAGATTATCAGTGTAAGAATATGGGATGCTGGATTAAGTATTAATACTTGCATAATTATCAATTTACTTAACTTTTTTTTCAAAACTTAATTTTGTTTTAGAGAATTGTGACTTAATTTAAGGAACACAGTGGACAATCACACAAACACCAAGATTTTTACGTGGTTCAACTACTACCTTCTAGAATAGTAGCCTAATCCACGTCCAATACCAACTAGTATTGGAGACCAACTAGTATTGGAGACTCACTTTTATTAATTTACTTCAACTATAAGTTGACTCTTTTACAAAACAAGTTCCAAACAGTTGAGCACTTTTGCTCCTTGTGCACCTATGCACTCTTAAGCACCTATACTTCCTTGAATCTGTTTGCAAAAACCCTTCATCCAATCCACATTAAAAACCTTTATATAATACTTAGTCTATTTGAAAGTAGAATTATAAATAGAGGTCTATGATCAAAGCAATTAATCAATTCACAATGCAAGACTCTAATATGCAATTATCAATAAAAAGATATTACCAGTAAAGCTCCAAAAATGAAAGGTGAGAACCAATTTGAATTACACTTTCACCATCAACTTATTTCTTCATAATAGATATGATTCTTTGAATGGCGTATGAAGAATAATTCAGAAATACATTAATAGCAGTTTACTGTTTATACTATGTATTGATTTTCTGCACTGCTCTCTCTTTCTATTGAACTAGCCCATCCTTTTATAGATATGAAGACCATCCGCCCGCTGCTAAATTATTTCAATTACATATCTTTTGCCAAACATATCTTTGTGCCGTTGATATGATTTATCCTATAAGTAAGGCATGGATATCTTTTATGCGTTTATTGAGATCAAATCCCATGATTTGATCAATCATATATTTCTAGAATCCTATTATGTAAAATCACATGGCAAGATAATAATTCTATTTAAGTGATCTGTTAGTTTATTCTTTATGGAAACTAAAAGATATGTCCATGATAACATATGCCCATCTTCCGAATAATTCAAAAACACCAACTAAATTATTGTCTCTTTAATTACTCAACTATTTTTAGATTGATTTCAGTTTAAAGCGGTAATGATGACCATGTCTTAATCTAAGGAATTAGCCTTTTGGAAATTCAAACTTTAATTCAGGATAATTAAGGAAGTTTTTCCATGCAACTTTTAAGTCATAAGCACATCCGGTTAATTTACTTATTAGGCATAAATGAATTTATTATTTATAATGCTTTCTGTTATTTTGCTTTCATTTAATTTAACTATTATCATTATAAATATGATAGATGCAAGTGATATGTCCTGGAGTCTTGATTAAAAATTAATTTATGCAAAGATCTTGCATTAATTTTCTAATGACTCAAGCAAATCTTCAAGCCTTCATGTCTTCAATCCTTTAATAAATCAAAGTTTCAAGGATTCTTTTAATATCCTATAGATGCATGAATAAACATTTTAGTATAATAGAAAAGACAACATCAAAACCTTAGGTTGGAATATGACCAAGTCAAAATTTCCACCCTTTTTGATGATGACAATATAATAATTATGGCTCCCCTTAAAACCATGCATATATTAAAATATTCTTGATATAATAGAATAAGAACATAAGGTTAGACAAGAGATATTTCAACATGAGCAAGCATATCATAATTTTTCTTCCCCTTTGGCATTAATCAAAAAGAATAACATATGATTTCCCCCCCTTTGTCATTAGTAAAAAAAAGGACATTAAAAAAAAATATACTCGCGGAAGGAATCATGGTTGCTGAAAAATCATACCTTCATATTTAGTTACCTCTATAACAGTACATTTATCATCGCATGTGAATTTAAATGACGTACTCATTTGTGTAGCCTTTGATTTAGATTTCTAAAATCTAAACCATTTGAGCAACTCTTTTGTGTATTTGGTTTGATGTATATATATGTCATCCTTTCTTTGCTTTACTTAGAGTCCCAATTAAAAATAGTTATGTTCTCTCATTAAGCTCATGTCGAACTCCTTCTACATACACTTAGAAAACAACTCACAAAGAAACTCATTAGTAGCACCAACTATTATATCGTCTATGTGAGACCCCGAATTTTATGAAATGAAAGTATTCAATTTTCTTATAATTATTCTATTTAGTAAATGGTTAAATTGATAAAAGGTTAAAGTTAAGGGTGATATTTGAAATTTTTTCAAAGTAACCAAGTTGTCATAAAATAATCGGTGATAAAAGTACAATAATACGCGTGGTTTCATAGTAGCACACGGTATTGATTATTGACACTTACGTGAGAAGTCACTCAGTTTTATTCAATTATTGTCACAATGTTTTATATTATTAAATCAATAATTGAGACGACAAAGTTATTCATATTAATATTTGCAATATTGACAATGTCTAGAAGTTCTGTCAAGGAGAGGTTTGGTCACCTAATTGCGTGCTAATAAGGAGAAATCCTTATCTGAAAGCCCTCTTTCCTCGGGAACGACACGTTGTTAAATATTGTGAGTTATAATATTAATGATGAATAAGTTCGTGTTGATTAAAGATGAAATTGATAGTTCCATTGTGTTGGGATTATTAGTGTTAGTGGAAATCGACATCTATTCCGATGATAATTGATGTCTAGGGGTTATATTGATAAATCGGGTAATTAATCGGATAAATGAGCAATTAATTGCTATTAATTCACATGATTATAACTATTTGTTCACATGTGTGTACTATTGATTCATATTCTTGTACTATTAGGGGAGTTGGTGCAAGATTGATAATACTTGCATGACTAAGTTAAAAATGGAGGTATAGATGGAGGTATTATACTGTAATTCATATTTTCACATGATTATAACTATTGATTCACATGATTGAACTATTGATTCACATTATTTACTATTGGGGGAGGTGGTGCAAGTTTGATAATACTTGCAGGACTAAATTAAAAATGAAAGAAAAGTTGGAGGTATTATACTGTAATATTTTGAGCCCCAAAACGTGCAATTATCGAAACTATATTTTCCTATAAATAGAAGCTCATTCTTCCTTCATTTCTCACTAATTCACTAAAGCTACAGAGCAATTATTATAGAGAGAAATTATAGAGAGAAAGAAGAAGAAAAGTCTGCTACCTCTTTACTCCAGTATCCAGTTTCTTTCTAAGGTAAGGGGTATTATTTCTTTCGTATTCATGAAGAGAGCTATTGGTATTCCATTCCTTATTATTATGTTGGAATAACCTGTCTATGCGAAGTACTACATATATTGTGAAATTCTTCTATTATTCCATTCTTTATTATTACATTGGAATATCACATGCATGTGGATTACGCATGACCTAGTTCCATTCTTTATTATTACATTTGGAATAACTTTCGTCTGCATCGATTCTATCGCATACACCGTGAATTACGTTGTTATTCCATTCTTTATTATTCTGTTGAAATATCTTATGCATGCGGTTTCTGGCATGACACAGTTCCATTCTTTATTATTTTGTTGGAATATCCCAGCAGATGCGTATTACTCTCGACTGGCTCCATTATTTATTATTCTGTTAGAATAACCTGTCTATGTGGATTACCACATGCATGGTGAATGATCCTTCGTATTCATTCCTTATTAAATTGTGAAAATGATCTATTTACGTGGATTACTGCATGGCGGGTTAAAATCTATTTGCAGTTTCGTAATTTTTCGAACATTCAAAATTCTGGAAAAATTTGGGAGGATATTATGATAAGTTTTCTAACATCTTCAAGTGGAATCACTGAAAGAGGAGTTGTAGATTTTTGTATGGACTATTTTTAACAAAACATGAAAAAGTGAAAAAAAAGAAGAGAAAAAGCTACTGCCCACAATTTGTAAGGGCTGTTTCGGCCACTTAATTTGTGAGAAAAATTTCGGACTTTTGGGACATGAAAATATATTGAAATAGTCATAACTTGCTCATTCCGACTTAAAATGAGCAAGTTATGACTATTTCAATATTTAGGTTTTTCCGACGAAAAATGCTATAATCGGAGTTCTATAACTCCGATGACCATGAAATTTAAACTGGAAGCTCACGTTAACATGTGTAAGATCCTGCCAAGATTTGGGAATTTCTGGAGTTAAACTTGAGGTGGCTAATTTCTTAATGAATTAATTAAAAATTGATTTTTGAAAAATACTTAACGGAGTTGAAAAAATTATAAAAAAAATACTTGTTGTGTATGAAATATATGTATATATGTTTGAACAAAGGATAGAAAAATAATAAGTTGATTTGGTAATTTTCATTAAAATGATTTAGTTACAAACATATGAGTTAAATATGTTATGTGAAGTTGAAGAATTGGTAAATAGGATTTTAGGGCTTGAAAATCCTATATAAGGTATATGCAGATTTTTGATGAGTGATTTGATCATTGGTGATGAAATCTTATGAGTATGTCATTTTTGAATGATTAAATGCATTATTTGGTAAAGTGTAAACAATTAAGTTAAATTATTTATAAGTTTAAGAAGTGATTAAAATATTGTTATAATATTAACAATATTAGATTATGAGTTATTTAAGTGATGGATAATATTTGGATAAATTTAAAGTCTTTAATATTTATCCATGATTTCGTTTGATTAATGCCTATATAATTATCATCATCCTCATGCTTATATTGTGATGAAAGTCATCTGTGGCTTACGTGCATAGATGGACTGTTGATTATTGGTTTTACAGTTATATATTTTTTGGCTTACGTGCAAAAGATGGACTGTTGATTATTGGTTTTATAGTTGTATATCTTTGGCTTACTTGCAAAGATGGACAGGTGTATGACATAATCATAACCACTGGTGATAATAACAAATATCCTTGGCCCGTAGTGCATGGATAATTCGATGATGTGATTGGCAGGATCATGACCATTAGTTAACAATTGAATGTCTTTGGTAGTAGTCGGACGAATTGATTGATTGGTATGATCATGACCATTGGTTTTATAGTTGAATATCTTTGGCCCGTAGTGCAAAGGTAGACAACTGATTGGTATGATCATTGTTATTACATTTGAAAATCTTTAGCCTTTGGGGTAAGGATATTGAGTAAACGTTCTATTAAGCCTTTGTGGCAAGGAGAAACTGTTGAGTTATATGATTATAAATATGAATTGTGGATTTAACTATAATCTTTGGTGGTTTAGGTGAAGACAGGTGATGATAGTTCTTTTTATCTTGGGTATAACAAAGAACTGTTGTTGAGTATTACAGGAATGAAATATTAGCGATAGACTTTTAATCTAGAAGAGATAGTAGACATTATGTTCTACTTGACTCTTCTAATGGATTAATTATTCCGCTGCAATTAAACTTGTTGTCTATTATATTCCATCAGTTGTTATACTGTTAAAGGCTAAAGATAATTTATTCTGCATTATCTTAGTCATAATAATTCTTACTGGGCTAGTTGAGCTCACCCTTTTGCTTTCTTTTTCTCTTCAGAAAATGAGAATATAGCTGGGACGAGTCGGGAAATGGAGTGATGGTCCAGGATAAGTGGCTTTAGTAGTCCTCACTATTCTATGAAATAGTGTGATAATAATTGTAATGATGACTCCATTGAGAGTGGATATTGTCTAGAAGGCAATATTCTTGTTTAAACTCTCAGCTATGTTTTGTCGTATTATACACGACAGTTGTATAATTAAGTTTGTAGTTGAGTTCTGTTCCATGTATCCGGCAACCCAAGATGGGTGATGTATACCTATTTTGGGGGCGTCACAGTCTACATATATTTGCATAATGATAATATCTTTATTTTCATGCTTAAATAATGTAGAATTGATTTTACCTCGAGTAAAACCATTTAAGATTAGATACTTACTTAACTTCTTATAAAAAGCCCTTGGAACTTGTTTGAGCTTGTTTGAGTTTGTAACCATGATTTGGGTAGTTCTCATACTCAAATCTAGGAGTAATAATATTCTCGGGTGGATGACTTTTGAGATACTTTGCTGCTTTCGGCATTTCCACTTTCTTTATTGAGAATACAATTTGCTGGATATACAATTTGATGATGCTAAATTTTGTTTGTCGAATCCAATCTATTGTTTTCTTTATCCAGCCTGTGACGCCCCCAAAATAGGTATACATCACCCATCTTGGGTCGCCAAATACATGGTACTGAATACAAAATACAAACTTAATTATACAACGTGAGCTGAGAGTTTTTACACGAATATTGTCTCATAGACAATATCCAAACTCAAATTCAATCCTCATTACATTTATTATCACACTAAATAGTGAGGATTACTAAAACAACCATCTCGGACCATCACTCCGTTCCCCGACTAGTCCCAGCTACGTTCTCATTTTTTAAAGAGAACAATGAAAGCAAAAAGGTGAGCTCAACTAGCCCAGTAAGAAATATTATGACTAAGATAATGCAGAATAAATTATCGTTAGCCTTCAACAGTGTTAAAATGATAAAATAAAATAAACATCAAGTTTAACTGCAGCTGAACAAGCAATTCATTAGAAGAGTCAAGTAGAGCATGATATCTACTATCTTCTATGATTAAAAAAGTTTATCATCAATTTTATCGCTGAGACTTAGCTTAATAAATAAACCACATCATCGAATCATCACTGCACTACGGGCCAAGGATATTCGTGTAATCACCAATAGTCATGATCATGCCAACAACTGTACATCAATGCACTACGGGCCAATGAGGACTTTTACCACATCATTTATAACATTAAGGTCATGATTATACTGAATAATCCCTGGTCATAATCATGCCGATCAACAGTCCATCTATGCACGTAAGCCACAGATGACTTTCATCATAATATATGCATGAGGATGATGACAATGATATAAGAATTCAATTAAAATAAAGCAAATGATAAATTTTTAAAGATTTATAATTTAATTTATCCAAAATTCAATAATGTCCAAATTGTCAACATGATACTACTTTGTGGAGTAAAATTCAAGAATAATATTGTATCAAAAATGATTTGAACAGAAAAGAAATCAATTTTTGTCATGAATAGTACCCCAGGTGAATAGTACCTGAGTGAATAGTAACTCATGAATAGTACTTCAGGAATACCACTCTGTGAGTATTACCCTGTGAATAGTACCCCGTGAATAGTACTCCAGCATGAAAAGCTTAAAAATGAACAAAAATGTTCAGAAAAATATCTTTGTGAAACGATACTAGATGATGCACAAATTTCAAGGATATTCTACTAATTTCACGGAATATAGAAGCAATACTTAACAAAATGAGTATAGAATTCAGAATCTGAAACAAAATAATATTACTTACATACTACAGAGTATGGAAGAAAATATTATTTCTAACAAATATTGAACAAAAATAATATCTCTTACAACTGTTGAACAAAAATAATATTCCTTATGAATATTGCGAAGATAATATTCCTTATTAATATTGAACGAAAATAATATTCCTTACGAATATTGAACAAAAATAAAATTCCTTACAAATACGAAAAATAATATCGTAAGCGAATATGAAATAAATAATACCCCTTACCTTAGAAGAAGACTGGATATTGGAATAGTGAAGTAGCAGAATACTCTTCTTCTTTCTCTCTATAGCTTCTCTCTCTATAATTGCTCTTGTGAGTCTTAGTGAATTGGTGAGAATGAAAGAAGAATGAGCTTCTATTTATAGGAAAACATAGTTTCGATAATTGTACGTTTTGGGGCTCGAATTATTACAGTATAGTACCTTCATCTTTTTCTCTATTTTTAATTTAGTCCTACAAGTATTATCAAACTTGCACCACCTCCCCTAATAATACATGCATGTGAATTAATAGTACATGCATGTGAATCAATAGTTCCATTCATGTGAAGAAATAGTTATATGCATGTGAACTAATAGCAATTAATTGCTCATTTATCCGATTAATTACCCGATTGGTTAATTTAACCTCCAGAAATCAATTATTATCGAAATAAATGTTGATTTCCACTAATACTAATAATTCCAACACAATGAAAATATCAATTTCATCTTTAATCAACATGAACTTATTCATCATTAATATTATAACTCACAGTATTTAACAACCAGATCATTCCCAAGAAAGAAGGGGCTTTCCGATAAGGATTTCTCCATATTGGCGCACAATTAGGTGACCAAACCCCTTTTCTCAACAGAACTTTCCAGACATCGTCAATATTACAAATAATAACATGAATAACTTTGTCGTCTCAATTATTGATTTAAAAATATAAAATATTATGCAGATGATACTGTGACAATAATTGAATCAATAATATGAGATATATTATGCATCAATTAGTGTAGCAATAATTGAGTATAACTGAGTGACTTCTCACATAAGCATCAATAATCAATATCGTGTGCTACTATGCAACCACGCGTATTATTGTACTTTTACCACCGGGTATTTAAACAGTTTAACGGTAAAACTTTTGCCGTTATTTTTATAAAAAGACATTATTTCTGTCGTTTTTTAACTCCGACAATACTTCCGTTGTGAGGTTCACCAATACTTTTGCCATCGTACGAATATTCCCTGTTAAAACGAATATTCCCCAACCAATCGAATATTTTATAACAACTTGCTTACTTTGCAAAATTTTTAAATATTACCCACAACTATAACATAATATCATATCCACACCATAATATTCAAAAATATATTTTGAGAAAAATTAATCTTTATTCATAAAAGTTGGGGTCTTACAACCTCCACTTCTTATGAAATTTCGTCCTCGAAATTAGGGTACGTATCTGGTATTTCGAAGAGGTGAGGATACCTTGATTTCATTTCAGATTCTAACTCCCAGGTCATTTCCTCAACATCGTGATTTCTCCACAAAACTTTTACTTGATGTATAACCTTGGAGCATAGAATATGATCCTTCTTATCCAAGATTTTAATAGGTACCTCTTCATACGTTAAATCTTCTGCTATCTCGTCCGGTTCTAATTCAATAATGTGGTTAGGGTCTTTCACATATTTACGTAACATAGATATGTGAAAAACGTTATAAACACGAGAAATACTTGGCGGTAAGGCGAGTCTATAAGCCACAGTTCCTACTCGATTGAGGATTTCGAATGGGCCAATGAATCGAGGATTGAGATTTCCTCTATTTCTAAATCTTGTAACTCCTTTCCATGGAGCAACACGTAACAACACATACTCTCCAACATTGAATTCTACATCCTTTCGATGAAGATCAGCATAACTCTTTTGTCGATCTTGTGAAGTTTTTATATATTGTCGGATCATTTGAATCTTCTCCGTAGTCATACGTACCAATTTCGGTCCCAACAATATTGCTTCACCCACCTCATCTCAGCATACTGGAGAACGACACTTGTGTCCATACAACGCCTCGAATAGAGCTATGCCAATACTTGCTTGATAACTGTTGTTGTAGGAGAATTCCACTAATGGTAAGAACTTGTCCCAACTTTTTTTGAAGTCAAGGACGCAAAGTCTTAATAAATTTTCAAGAGTTTGAATAGTCCTCTCCGACTGTCCGTCCGTTTGAGGATGATATGCCGAACTGAATCGTAAATTCGTGCCCATAGCTTTTTGCAAACTAACCTTAAATTGTGAAAGGAATCTCGGGTCTCGATCAGAAACAATGGATACTGGCATACCATGCAGTCTTACAATCTCATTTATGTAAATACGAGCAAGACGTTCAAGTGAATAAGTTTCTCGTATAGGTAAGAAATGAGCAGACTTGGTCAATATATCAATAATGACCCAAATCGCATATATGCCTTGAGAAACCTTGGGAAGACCAGTAACGAAGTCCATGATAATGTGTTCCCCCTTCCATTCTGGAATTTCAAGTGGTTGCAATGGACCTTTTGGCACTTAATGCTCCGCCTTGACTCATTGACACGTTAAACACCTTGAGATAAACTCCGCGATCTCTCTTTTCATATTGCTCCACCAAAATATATGTCAAAGATCATGATACATTTTGGTATTACCAGGATGGATTGTAAACGGTGTATTGTGCGCTTCCATCATGATCTTATACTTTAAATCAGGGTCTTTAGGAACACAAAGTCTGGAGTTGACTTTAAGTATTCATTCTTCATCGATTCTTGCTTCCGGGATAGCACCTTCGTGTACTTTCTTCCTCATAAGCATCAGCTCCGGGTCTGTAGCTTAAGCAGCTTTAACTTTATCGATTAAAGTCGCTTCTACTCGTATATTTTCCATCATCACATGGGTCCCTAGAGTCTTTAACTCTATCTCCATCCTTTGTAAGTCATATAAAATGGGCCTTTGCATTGACAATATCGCACTCATACCCGCATATGATCTTCTACTCAATGCGTCAGCTACTACATTCATTTTTCCAGGATGGTATTGAATGGTATGATCATAATCTTTCAATAGCTCGAGCCAAGGTAGTTGTCGCATGTTGAGTTCCTTTTGAGTGAAGAAATATTTGAGGCTTTTATGATCCATATAGATCTCCACTTTCTCCCCATAAAGGTAATGCCTTTAGATTTTAAGTGCAAAAACGACATCTGCCAACTCCAAATCATGAGTAAGATAATTCCCCTCGTATTCTTTAAGTTGTTATGAGGCATAGGCTATGACTTTCCTATGTTGCATGAGAACACATCCTAACCCTCTGCATGAAGCATCGTTGTAGATGACAAATCCCTCCGAACCAGATGTTATTATTAGAACAGGTGCTGAAATGAGCCTCCTCTTGAGTTCTTGAAAACTCCTCTCACATTCCTCGCTCCAACCAAATTTTATATCTTTTTGAGTTAGCTGAGTTAATGGAGTAGCGATTCGAGAAAATTCTTCCACAAATCTCCGATAATAATCAGCTAGACCCAAAAAACTACGTACTTCGGTCACTGACTTAGGTTTCTCCCAGCTTTGAATTACTTCAATCTTTGCTGGGTCAACAGATATTCCGTGATTTGATATCACATGCCCAAGGAATGCTACTTCCTCAAGCCAGAACTCGCATTTCTTCAACTTGGCATATAGCTTGTTTTCACGAAGCTTTTGGAGTATCAGCCTCAAGTGTTGCTCATGATCTTCACGGATTTTGGAGTATATAAGGATGCCATCAATAAAGATGACCACAAAATAATCTAAATATTCCTTGAATACTTGGTTCATCATATCCATGAAGGCAGCAGGAGCATTAGTCAATCCAAAAGACATAACTAGGAATTCGTAATGCCCGTACCGAGTTCTGAAAGCATTGTTTGGAATGTCATCGGTTTTAATCTTTAACTGATGATAACCGGAACGAAAATCGATCTTTGAAAAGAATTCAGCGCCTTGCAACTGGTCAAAAAGGTCATAAATACGAGACAACGGGTACCTATTTTTTATGGTGACATGATTCAACTTCCGATAGTCAATACAAAGTTGCATACTTCCATCTTTCTTCTTCACAAATAGAATAGGAGCACCCCAAGGAGATGTACTAGGACGAATGAAATCGATGTCTAAAAATTCCTGTAGTTGGGTTTTTAACTCCAGAAGTTCAATAGGAGTCATTCGATATGGGGCTTTGGAAATGGGTTTTGTACCGGGTTCAAGGTCAATACCAAACTCGATTTCACACTTCGGGGGTAGGCCAGGAAGTTCTTCGGGGAATACGTCAGGAAATTTATTAACAATAAAAATATCATTCAAATCTGACGTATTTTTGTTTAAATCCTTGATATGGGCTAAAAAAGCTTGACATCCATTTTTCAATAAACAAATAGCTTTATGGCTTGATATGACAGTGATTGACTTTAGTGGTTTGGTTGCTTGAATTCGCATAATAGGTTGGTTAGGAATATGAAAACTAACAACCTTACGAAAATAATCAATTTTAGCATGATGAGTAGTTAACCAATCAATCCCTAAAATCACATCAAATGCAAGTATTTTCAAAGAGATGGGATCAACAGTAACGTCTGCATTCTGGATTTGAATCAAACAAGACTTATAAACAGTGGATGTAATGAAGGTTTCTCCCAACGGAGTTTCAACAGATAAGTCAAAGTCTAATTTCTCCGGAGTTAAATTTAAACGTTGAGCGCAAGTAGGAGAAATAAAAGAATGGGTAGAACCGGTATCAAATAAGGTATAGACTTCGCTAGAGTTTATGATTAGCTTACCTGTGATGACTTCATTTAGGTTCCTCACTTTTTGGGAGGTCACGACAAACGATCTCCCTTGAACTACCGGCTTTGACTTCTTTGGGACGGAATTTGGTGTCACCATCCCAACTGGACTTGGCTTCACTGCACGATAAAATCAAGCTAGGTGACCTTCTTTTTCGCAATTGAAACACGCTTTGGATTGCATCGTGCAGTTTGGACTGATGTGTCCCTCCCTTCCGCATTTGAAGCATACGATCGGTGGTCGTTCACCTTCTTTATCAATGGGTTCTGGTGATAACGTCTAATTTCCATCATTATTGAATCTACTCTTCTTGAAATTTCCACTCCTATTATCTTGGCCATGATTACCATCGAAGTGGTTACCATTTCTGGCATGTTGATTACCTCCACGTTTGTTGTCACCGCTTCGATGACTGCTACCACTAGTATTATCATTTTGTCGGCTGCTCTCTCTTGGTTGGGTTGACTCATTATCGCGCTCTAATAACTGAACCCTATTTACAACATCTGAATACGAACACAGTTTGTGAGAAATGAGGTATTGACATATTTTGGGTTTCAAATCTCTTAGAAACATCCGCGTTATACGCTCCTCATTATCAACCAAATGGGATGCAAACTGGGACAACTCGGCAAACTTTGCCTCGTACTGCGCCACGGTCATATTGTTTTGCTCCAGCTTGATGAACTCTACCTCCTTCATGTGACGAATACTTTCGGGAAAGTACTTGTCGTTGAACAGCTCTTGAAATTTCTCCCAAGACATTTTGAGTGCGGCATGCTGAGTACGCTTTACTGATTCCCACCAGTAATCTGCTTTTCCTCTCAACATGAAGGTGGAAAAGGGAACCTTTTGCTACTCGGAGCATCCCAAGACTTAGAATATCTTGGTGATTTACTTTATCTACGTTTCTGCCATAAGTGGTTCTGGCTTTCCCCAAAACTTCGATGGTCCCAGCTCCTTAAATTGCTTAGGGGTGACCATCTGTGAGTTGCCAGTGTTTCCACTTGCATTTTGAACAGGAGTCGCTCTCGCCTGATATTGCATGAATTGCATAAAGCCTCTGAACATCCCATCGTTCAACATTTGATCGGTGTTGTTGTTTACCTGAGGATTATTGTCTTCCTGTTTCACATTATCCTGGGTATTGATCGTTGGTGACTCAACGATCTCATGTGCTTCATTGCTTATCTCAACATTTTTAGATGCCATTTTCAAACACTGCCACAAAACAAGGGTTAATTGACATGTCACATATTATCCTTATACTCTGACCGACCAATTAAATACCAAATAAACTTAGGTAGGTCATACTAGCAAAGGAATTCTCCGTCTCTCCCCTCCTAATTCTTGTCTCACATCTTAGCCAGGGATCATATCCCTAAACTTTGATACCAAATTTGACGCCCCCAAAATAGGTATACATCACCCATCTTGGGTCGTCAAATACATGGTACTGGATACAAAGTACAAACTTAATTATACAACATGACCTGAGAGTTTTTACACGAATATTGTCTCATAGACGATATCCAAACTCAAATTCAATCCTCATTACATTTATTATCACACTAAATATTGAGGATTACTAAAGCAACCATCTCGGACCATCACTCCGTTCCCCAACTAGTCCCCGCTACGTTCTTATTTTCTGAAGAGAACAATGAAAGAAAAAGGGTGAGCTCAGCTAGCCCAGTAAAAAATATTATGACTAAGATAATGCAGAATAAATTATCGTTAGCCTTCAATAATGTTAAACTGATAAAATAAAATAAACATCAAGTTTAACTGCAGCGGAACAAGCAATCCATTAGAAGAGTCAAGTAGAGCATGATATCTACTATCTTCTATGATTAAAAAAGTTTATTATCAATTTTATCGCTGAGACTCAGCTTAATAAATAAACCACATCATCGAATCATCCCTGCAGTACGGGTCAAGGATATTCATTAGTATCACGTCCACGAAGTATCCATGCACTACGGGCCAAGGATATTCGTATAATCACCAATTGTCATGATCATGCCAACAATTGTCCATCAATGCACTACGGGCCAATGAAGACTTTTACCACATCATTTGTAACATTACGGTCATGATTATACCGAATAATCCTTGGTCATAATCATACCAATCAACAATCCATCTATGCACGTAAGCTACAGATGACTTTCATCACAATATAAGCATGAGGATGATGACAATGATATAAGAATTCAATTAATAGAAAGCAAAGGATAAATTTTTAAAGATTTATAATTTAATTTATCCAGAATTCAATAATGTCCAAATTGTCAACATGATACTACTTTGTGGAGTAAAATTTAAGAATAATATTGTATCAAAAATGTTTTAGACAGAAAAGAAATCAATTTTGTCATGAATAGTACCCCAGGTGAATAGTACCCGACTGAATAGTAACCCATGAATAGTACTTCGTGAATAGTACTTTGGGAATAGTACTCTATAAATAGTACCCCGTGAATAGTACTTTGTGAATAGTACCCCGTGAATAATATTCCGACATGAAAAGCTTAAAAAAACAAGAATGTTCAGAAAAATATTCTTGTGAAACGATACTAAATAAAGCGCAAATTTCAAGGATATTCTACTAATTTCACGAAGTATAAAAGCAATACTTAACAAAATGAGTGTAGAATTCGGAATCTGAAATGAAATAATATTACTTATATACTACAGAGTATGGAAGAAAATATTATTTCTAACAAATATTGAACAAAAATAATATCTCTTATAACTGTTGAACGAAAATAATATTCCTTACGAATATTGAACGAAGATAATATTCCTTACGAATATTGAACGAAAATAACATTCCTTACGAATATTGAACGAAAATAAAATTCCTTACAAATACGAAAAATAATATCGTAAGCGAATATGAAATAAATAATACCCCTTACCTTAGAAGAAGACTGAATAGTGGAATAGTGAAGTAGCAGAATACTCTTTTTCTTTCTCTCTATAGCTTCTCTCTCTATAATTGCTCTTATGAGTCTTAGTGAATTGGTGAGAATGAAAGAAGAATGAGCTTCTATTTATAGAAAAATATAGTTTTGATAATTGCACGTTTTGGGGCTCAAATTATTACAGTTTATTACCTTCATCTTTTTCTCCATTTTTAATTTTGTCCTACAAGTATTATCAAACTTGCACCACCTCCCCTAATAGTACATGCATGTGAATCAATAGTTCTATTCATTTGAACAAATAGTTATATGCATGTAAACTAATAGCAATTAATTGCTCATTTATCCGATTAATTACCCGATTGGTCAATTTAACTTCCAAAAATCAATTATTATCGAAATAAATGTCAATTTCTACTAATACTAATAATCCCAACACAATGGAAATATCAATTTCATCTTTAATCAACACGAACTTATTCATCATTAATATTATAACTCACAGTATTTAACAACCAGATCATTCCCAGGAAAGAAGGGGCTTTTCAATAAGGATTTCTCCATATTGGCACACAATTAGGTGACCAAACCCCTTTTCTCAACAGAACTTTCTAGACATCGTCAATATTGCAAATAATAATATGAATAACTTTGTCTTCTCAATTATCGATTTAAAAATATAAAATATTATGCAGATGATACTGTGACAATAATTGAATCAATAATATGAGAGATATTATGCAGCAATTACTGTAGCAATAATTGAGTATAACTGAGTGACTTCTCACGTAAGCATCAATAATCAATACCGTGTACTATTATGCAACCACGTGTATTATTGTACTTTTAGCACCGGGTATTTAAACAGTTTAACGATAAAACTTTCGCCGTTATTTTTATAAAAAGACATTTCGGTCGTTTTCTAACTCCGACAAAACTTCCGTTGTGGGGTCCACCAATGATTTTGCCATCGTACAAATATTCCCTGTTAAAACGAATATTCCCCGACCAATCGAATATTTTATAACAACTTGTTTACTTTGTAAAATTTATAAATATTACCCACAACTATAACATATATCAAATCCACACCATAATATTCAAAAATATATTTCGAGAAAAATTAATCTTTATTCATAAAAGTTGGGTTCTTACACAGTCTGTCTGAGTGATTTGTGAAGAGAGGTTTCTGTCTTCAATTCTTTCCGTTTGTTGAATTCAGTCTGTTGTTTCTGATTATCCAGTAAGCTCGATTGATCTTTCATATGAATCCAGTTTGCTCCTTTGGCTTTTCAGTCAGTCTGATGTTTTTTATTTTGAGAGATAACTTCAAGAATTTTGACTAGCCAACAAAAGTATCACCTATTTTTAGAGGGAACTTTTACTTTGAGATGTACCTACAAAAATAATTCATACTTTTGGTACCCATATCTTTTTGGGTCTTTTTGGGTTAGTCACATGTAAATCACTTTTCTTAATCCACACACTTTTAACTTTCAAATTCCTTTTATTTGATAAACAATCTAAGTGTCCCTCTAAGCCACATATTTTACAAGTAGTGAAAGGAGAACAATAATTTAATTTTAAATGTGATCTAGATTTTAAAATTTTTACATCATTCTTTTTATGTGTTGGATTATAGCCAATTCTTTATTTTTTTCAAAGCTAGGTCTTTGTTTACCCAACATCACAGTTAAGTTTTTTCCTCTTGGACAAATTTAGCCAATGATGATTTTAGTGAGTCTATTTCTTTTGGTAGTTCATTCGTTGAAGGATTTTTAATACGAGAATCATCATTAAAAGTATCAATACAGACATCTCTCATTGCTATTTCTTTGGTTTATTTTTCAACTTCTGTATTCAAATCAGTAAACCTTGTTAGAAATAATTTTGGTATGATTTTATAAAAAATCATTTCTAGCAATTAAAATATTTTCTTCTTGAAATGATGTATCTTGTTCAATTTCTTTCTTTTCATTAATCAATGTATCAACCTCGTTCATTAAAGTATTTACCAAATCATTTAAGTATATATTCTTTTCTCTTAGTTTTTCATTTTCTTGTTTCAAAAGATCATAATCAAAAATGGTTACCTCACTCGATTCATCACTTGATTCGTTGTCAACTCCCATAAAGCACACTTGAGATGTTTCATCAACTTCCACATCGAAGTTAACTCATCATCACTCCAAGTAATAAGAGCTTTGTTCTTTTTATTATCGGTGTCGCTTGGTTTGCCTTTGTTCTTTAGTTTGAAGCAATCCTTTTTGAAGTGGCTCATGCGTCCACATTTAAAGCAAGTGTCTTCATTTTGCTTTCCCTTGAACTTTTTTGAAGTGATTGCATTCTTTCTTTGTAACAACCCTTTGAGCATTCTTGAAATTTTTGTAATTTTCTCATCCGAATCATCCTCTAGTTCTTCTTCATCACCTGCAATAAGAGCTAAAACTTTCTTTCGAGGAATATCATCCTCATCATCATATCTCCTTAATTGATATTTAAATTCTTCTAATTCGCCAAATAGAGTTAATGTATTCATAGAAGAAATATTAAGAGAATCTTGAAGAGTTGTAACTTTAGAAGCAAACCTCGTAGGTATAGCCCGAAGTAACTTACGGTTGATTTCACTTTGTGGAATTAATTTATCAAGTAGCTTCAAGGAATTCATGAGTACAAGGAACCTTGCTTGTGCCTCGTTGATAGTTTCATCTTTCTCAAACTTGAACATTTCATAATCATGCATGAGCATACTAAGTTTGACTTCTCTTACTTTTGATGTACCTTCATGAATTACTTTTAAAGTATCCCAAATCTCCTTAACCGTGTTGCATGAGGAAACTTTGTCAATTTTGAATTGCACCAAGCCACTAAGGAGTGTGTTCATTGCTTTTTAATCATAGGAGAACATGCGAGTTTCAGTTGAGTCCATTTCTTTTAAGGTCTTTGGAGTACCATCTTTCTTTCTTAGAATAACAGGACCATTCTCCACGACCCATCATTCCTAAGGGTATCTTTTAAGAAATATCCTAATTCGAAACTTTCAGAAGTTGTAATTTTCAGCTCTATAAAGTAGTGGAGGTCTAACAGTTGATTGACCTTCTAGAATGATGTTCCCAAATTGTGTTATGCTAGAATCTTTCCCTATAAGTCACCTTTAAGACCAAGATAAGTAGAGCCAAGTTCTGATACCAAATGAAATTCAAGTAGGCACACTTAAAAGGAGGGTTGAATAAGTGTGGGAACAACCGATGTCAAACTTTTGCAACTTTTTTTTAATGAATGCAGAATACTGGATTGAATATTTATGTTTACCAGATTATTAGTGTATGAATGCATGATGTTGGATTGAATATTTATGCTTACCAGATTATCAGTGTATGAATATAGGATGTTGGATTCAATATTTGTGCTCAACAGATTATCAGTGTAAGAATATGGGATGCTGGATTGAATATTAATACTTGCATAATTATCAGTTTACTTAACTTTTTTTTCAAAACTTAATTTTGTTTTAGAGAATTGTGACTTAATTTAAGGAACACAGTGGACAATCACACAAACACCAAGATTTTTACGTGGTTCAACTACTACCTTCTAGAATAGTAGCCTAATCCACGTCCAATACCAACTAGTATTGGAGACCAACTAGTATTGGAGACTCACTTTTATTAATTTACTTCAACTATAAGTTGACTCTTTTACAAAACAAGTTCCAAACAGTTGAGCACTTTTGCTCCTTGTGCACCTATGCACTCTTAAGCACCTATACTTCCTTGAATCTGTTTGCAAAAACCCTTCATCCAATCTAGATTAAAAATACTTATATAATACTTAGTCTATTTGAAAGTAGAATTACAAATAGAAGTCTATGATTAAAGCAATTAATAAATTCACAATGCAAGGCTCTAATATGCAATGATCAATAAAAAGATATTACCAGTAAAGCTCCAAAAATGAAAGCTGAGAACCAATTTGAATTAAACTTTCACCATCAGCTTATTTCTTCATAATAGATATGATTCTTTGAATGGCGTATGAAGAATAATTCGAAAATACAGTAATAGCAGTTTACTGTTTATATTATGTATTGATTTTCTGCACTGCTATCTCTTTCTATTGAACCAGCCCATCCTTTTATAGATATGAAGACCATCAGCCCGTTGCTAAATTATTTTAATTACATATCCTTTGCCAAACATATCTTTGTGTCGTTGATATGATTTATCTTATAAATAAGGCATGGACACTATAGGTTTTAACAATCAATATATATACCACTAATAGCAGGACACGCGGGTAATTGGATATCTTTTATGCATTTATTGAGATTAAATCTCATGATTTGATCAATCAAATATATGATATATCTAGACTCCCATTATATAAAATCACATGGCAACATAATAATTCTATTTAAGTGATCTGTTAGTTTATTCTTTATGGAAATTAAAAGATATGTCCATGATAACATATGCCCATCTTTCGGATAATTCAAAAATACCAACTAAATTATTGTCTCTTTAATTACTCAACTGTTTTTCGATTGATTTCAGTTTAAAGCGGTAATGATGACCATGTCTTAATCTAAGGAATTAGCCTTTTGGAAACTCAAACTTTGATTCACGATAATTAAGGAAGTTTTTTCAGGAAACTTTTAAGTCATAAGCACATCCGGTTAATTTACTTATTAGGCATAAATGGCTTTATTATTTATAATGATTTCTTTTATTTTGCTTTCATTTAATTTAACAATTATCATTATAAATATGATAGATGCAAGTGATATGTCCTAGAGTCTGGATTGAAAATTAATTTATGCAAACATCTTATATTAATTTCCTAATGACTCAAACAAATCTTCAAATCTTCATGTCTTCAATCATTTAATAAATCAAAGTTTTAAGAATTCTTTTAATATGTGTAGATGCATGGATAAACATTTTAGTATAAAAGAAACGACATTATCAAAACATAAGGTTGGAATATGACCAAGTCAACAAATTTATATTTAGTGAATATATTAAATATTATAACTTGAAGGGTGTATTAGACATTATATTAAAAATATTTTTGGATATTAATTAGTCAACCACATTAAGGATAGTGAAGGTTATATATTATAGACTAGAGGGATACTGACCGTTATTTGAAAAATTAAAAGAGTAGTGAGTGTTATCTCAATATATTTTACTCATATTATTATCCTATATATATATATAGTGACACTTTTATAATTATTGCAATGACAATTGACACGTTAAACTATAATTAGTGTTTTGTTAATTCATTCTTGTTTTAACAATTACATAATTGAATCAAGCATGCATCTTTACTCCGAAATCTACTGTTGTTAAAAATTGTCATAAAATGTTGAAATAAAATAAGAGTAGTGATATATGCATACTCTAAATTGATTGCTCCTTTTATATATGAAAGAGACTATATTACCCTTAACTAATGAGTAGCCAATTATTAACATATTCATCTTGTCCATTTTAGGCTTAAGCTTATTATACTCGAAACTAAATTCAAAAAAAAAAATCTTCAAATCTCTATCAATTATACTAATGAAATATAAATTACTTATATATATATATATATATATATATATATATATGTATTCAATAAAAACTTTTAAAAACTTTTTAAATAATGAGACTTTTGTATAGTTTATGGATTTTAACGACTTTTAAAACTTTTAAAATAATTTTAGAGACTCCATGAAATAAGTGACAAATTTTTAATAGACTTTTTATCAAGACTTTGGTATCTTTTGTATACTTACAATATATCTCTGCAATTTATATTAACTGTTAAAAAGTCAACAAAGATCTTATATTTTAATGAAATGAGTACATTATTAAATAATATTAAAATATTTTGACCATGTCACAACTTAATTTGAAATAAAAGGAATTGTTGAAATTGAATTGTTAGATCATACACAGTCTATTTACAAGAAAAATGTCATATTTCATAATTTTTATATAAAAAAAAAATCATTTTCTACTAACAAAGAATATAAAATAACAATTTCGATTTTAAAATTGTTTATTGTCGTTTTCCTAAGTAAGTCATTATTAGTAATTAAACCAACAATTTATAATCTTCAACAAATAACAAAATTAACAAATTTATTACTTTTAAAAATAAACATAAAACAAAATACCTCCTTAATAATTACAAATATAATAAATGAGATTTTTTTATGGGAGAGAAGAAATATAAAATGATATTAAAATATTTGTTACTTTCATTTCTACCCTTTGTTCTATTTGAAACTCTTAACACTATTCCCTCTTTTTAACTCCTCCACCTTTTTCTCTCTCCTCACTTGCTATAAATAGGCCTTCGCTCTTTTCTAGCTGTTTTGGGTTTTTATTTTGAGAGGACTGAGGTAGAGACAGAGAAAGTATTTTCTTTTCTCTTCTTTATTTGATCTACTCTGTTCATCTTCTCTCTTTCTTAAATATTTGGAAGTATTTGGAGATGAGGTCAGACTTTAGATATGTGTATATCTTCTCCTAAAGTCTGTCAAACTCTATCATTTGATAAAAATCTGAAAAATCTATGACTTTTTGAATACCAAAATACTTTTATAGACTTTGTAAAAATTTCAATTCAATACCACCTAACTTTTAAAAATATTACAAAAGTTGTAATTGAATACCAATAAATTTTTATAACCTCTTTAAATGTCTTGATTGAATTTTATATTAAATTTTATGATCTCTTTTTGTGCCCATTTATACATTATGAATGGTTCATATAAATTGCAATACAAAGAAATCTTATTTCATTTAAAAAGTACTACTATAAAGTTGTCTACAAATTTGGACCAGGAGTTGGTGATCTCGAAATCTACCAACTTTTTTATGACTATAGTATTATGTTCTGTCATCACGAAAAAATATTTCTGACTTCGTGTCTGCTACCTGTCATTGTCCTTTTGCACATTTGTTATGTCAGTGGGCCTAAATGGTACCATTGTAGTTAAGTCATTGTCTTCGGTGATGAGGGCCTCTCCATTGTTAGGCCATTCATTAGTTTGTGTCATTTCTTTGTGGCACGCTTCTCAGCTGTGGTCCATTGTCATGGTTTGTTGTATTGACACTCTTGAATGCTCAGTATGTGGACACATTTTCATTATTGCACTGATTACTCGTTTGTCTAGTGATTAGTGGGTTGAATTTTCACGTTCAAAAATTAAGTTTGCTTCTCATTTATGAGAACAGATTTTCTGTTCCCAATTTTCTTATTTTCTTGTGTTCCTCCACTTAAATTTTGACACCTAATCTCTACTTAACACTAATTAATTCTAAAATTAAATAAAAGAACATGTGTCAAAATTTAAGTAGGGGACACAAGAAGAACATAGAATTTAGGGACAGAGGATCTGCTCTCATCACTGGATGTAACCTTTAGAAAGGGTGTGTTTGGTTCATATATTTTCAAATTAAAAAGGTACCTTTTCAAAGGAATGTAACATTTTTCAAAGGGATATAATCTTTTCAAAGGGATATATCTTTTCAAAGTGATGTACATCTTCAAGGGGGTATTTAGAAAGCTGTAAGTATGTTCCAAATCTACCAAAAACAATCACTTCAACTTCAATCTTTCTCAAGTTCTTAAAACTAAATTCATTCTTCATTCATTAAAAGTCATAGAGTATTCAAATTTTATTGGTTCGTGGAACTCTTCTATTGAAATGCTTCTTGTGAGAGTTAAAGACCATTTTATCTTGAAAAGTAGACGTCCATTGTTCCATCCGTAAACACCGATAGCGGGGACAAAATCTGCTTTAAAGAGAAACTGTCCAACAGTTGACTTGATTTTAAAAAATTTGTCAATTATATTTAGTGAGACTTTATTATAATATTATTTGTCTTCTACTTTTGTTTATATTATTAGTATATAATTATTACTGGAATAACAGTATGTGCCCTTACGAAAATTTAGAGTACCTTACCTACTCACCTCCCATTTTTTGTAAAAACAAGTATTATAAATTTATGTAGTTGTGGCATTCAGAGTCGGTGGACTTAGATTTTGGTAAATGGATTAGGATCCCTTTAGCACTTACCCCTTAATTTTCTTTAGTTAATTAGTATTTAGTATACAAAAATTACAGTTAACATCACAAAAAAATGTGGCACAAATATATTTGTCATTGATACCATTGTTAAAAATAATATTTATGTCGTTGAAAATATGTATTAAAAAAAATGGATAAAAAATGTGAGGATTATAGTCCTAAATTCATTTATCAATTCATAACAAAGATTTGCAGTTTCTGGCCTTTGAAATTAGATACTTGAATTCTTATCAAAATAGCATTGCTTATACAAGTGCGACACCAAAATAATTATATACTTAGATTCTTACCAAAATAATTAGATACTCTTATCAAAATAATTGTAAGCTATATAGTAGTACAATTATATAGCTTACAATTAATCCAAAAAGCCCCTTTTCTTTGTTTTGGAAACCTCATCACCCCACCCACACATTTTCTTCTTAATGCAGAATGCCGGCAGCATCTTCAGCTGCAACTATATTAATTCACCACCATCACCAGATAAATATAAAAAAGAACTCTACCTAACCATCACCAGATAAATAGACATAAATATAAAAAAGAACTCTACCTAACCATCACCAGATGAATAGACCTTAACAGTTTATAAATACTGTGAGAGTGATTTCTCACAAATAATTGAAAGAATTATTAGTTAGTTGTGAGATATTTTTTTTTTATAAGCTATATATATATTTATATATATATATGGGGTTCCATTTTAGCGCTTGTGTATAAGTATAAGAAGCAAAAAAAAAAAAAAAAAAAAAAATTGACATGAAAGGCTAAAAAAAGTTGCTTCAACAAGAATTTGGTTCTTTGTGAAAACCCTATATATATATATATATATATATATATATATATATATATATATTCGAGAATCCTAACCCTTGTTAAAATGCTTTTAACCAATTTTTTTTATTTTTTTTTTAAAACAACTAAAAAAAAAGTTTAATATTTTATGTGTGACGCCCCCAAATCCGGGTCCTCTGACCCCGGTTCGGTCATCACGATAAAATACAAACATCCACCTCTAAACAACATACGATAACTAAAATGCAGAATATAATAAACGTATGTCGTTCATTCAAAAGGTGTTACTAGACCCAAGATACGATAACCTTAATATCATCTTACAATCATACCCTAAAATAAGTATTAGGGTTCACATTACATAATCGTAATTTAAACTAAGCATAAGATAAATTCTGCTTCTCGCAATTATCCTACATCTTCCCTTTACCCCTGTCATTTCCTGAGGTCTCGGGCATAGCTGCAATATATTCATGATATAGCAAGGATGAGCAACAAGTTTGCTCAACAAGTTTAAATACAACAATAAGGATATATCATGATGAATGGAAAAAATATCTGACAATGGATTCGAAACATGAATATCTGAAGGATTCAACAATTTGAATATCATAAGCATAGATAATGATTGCTTTTAGAATGACTGCTAGTCAAATAGACTTTGAACTATAACACTCCATTGGAATCAATAGCTAATTGATTCTTCGTCATCGGGCTACAGAATAAGTACTTGAGGGGATCAGCTTCACGTACTCTATGTATATGCATAACATTTAAATCTGCTCTGTTGTATCTTATATTAGATACTTAGGGTACTCCCATATCATAAGAGGGGTGTTCTTTCAGTCTAAGAATCCTTACCATCAATTGGTTTGGATAGCTTTTATAAAATTTTATACGTTTGTCCGGCCAACAAAGGTTCGGACTACATCTCGATCTGATTCAAGAATTATTGAACTTTAATGATGTACAAGTCCAAGACTGTACGAACTCAAGTGCACTAAGTGCGAATATCAGTAATATTGATGTGGGATAATTGTAAAATAATTAAACCACTTACTAGCGTGCTTGGAGACAAGATTTCAAGCTTAAATGAATAACTTTCAATTCAACAATATCCTACTCAATGCAATATGAGAAGGATAGGAAAACTTTCACAAACTCAAAGTTGTGTAAGTTTGAAAACTTGCAACACAATAAATTCGGATACTTACTCAATATAATTTAGGGTAAGTTTAGGGAAACTTGCTTAACAAAAGTAGGGTTCAAGGAACTTGCACAATCAAAGAGTGAAGTTCAAAGAAAACTTGCTCAATAATACTTGGAGCAAGTTTTAGGAAACTTGCATGTTTGCTCAGCTACAGTATAATACTAGCTTTAACTAACTTGCGTTGAAACGACCTAACATTAACAAGTCGGTCTTTCAATTAGTATGTGTAAACTAATACGAGTCTACACTTAAAAGAATCCAGTCATCACATAGCATGCTTCTCAACACATTATATGACATATTGGTCACACATTACAAAGTAAGTAATCATATAAGCATGCCTCAATGCCTCAGACCAAAAACAGATCATTTTGGCAAGATCATAGGGATGGCCTGAATTGCGCTGGTCTAGGCTTAGGGATCTGGGCCCAGCATTGCTACATTGTCCTTAGCTGAACTCAAGGTTGAACTGCTGCTTCTCGACTTCATTCAACTCTAACATACACCTATACATACATATTAAACATACATACATGCTAGAGTTTCACATATAACACATGATCATACTTGAGTTCATTACCACAAGTTCAACTTACAATTTATATGTCATTAAAACATAAAAGGTCATGTAATCATTATGCTTTATAACTTGGTTATACAATACTCAGTAGTCATGCTTGTATATAGGCAACACATGTATACTTTACTCACATAGTTCATATTCTAGAAATTTCCCTTTCTTTATGACTATGTGTGCATAAGTGAAAACCATATCTTAACCAAACGATGTTCATGTCAATATGTCTATAGGCATAATAAATCCTAATACACATGCTAGAATGGTCATATCATACTATGCTCATTACTTGATGACATTAGCTTCCTCATTCTAACTTTCTTTGAATTTTATACTAAGTCAACTTAGTATATACAAGGCATCTTAACATGTAACTCTCATGCATTTACAGCATATATTAAAGCCATATGCATGCTCAAATAGTCAGAACTTACTAGATAAAAGTCTTGGTCAAGTTCTCTTTGAAAAGCCTTAAGTTTCATATCTTTGAAATAGTCTAATCTTTCAATCATGTATGCTAGTGTGTTTTATCACTTTAGTCTTGCATTTTATATCAATATACACCATATTATCATGTTCATAAAGTCAAAATGCTCACATGATGTGTTCGTGACAAAGTTCACTTTTGAAATCAGAAATCTCATTTCAAGACCACGAGTATTGTGTCAATCATTGCTATACTTGTTCATCCTATATGCATGTGCTTACATATGCGTGCTAAAATAATTTACAAGCTCGTTCTACAATGTACTAACAACTTAGCACAAACAGAAACATAACAGAACACATCGGGTTACAGTGCGGCGAACTGGCACAATGCCATTTATACCCTAATCTACATTAAGTAGCATGCTGCGCCGTGCCGAAAATAAACTAATTTTGGGTTACGGTGCAGTTGCACTGCACCCTAGTACAAATAGGGCGCAGCTGCGCCGTGCCTGCATCAGAGACAGTAACTTGCTCTGTTTTGCAGAGCATCAACCCTCAACCATTCTCTTTGAATTAAACATGCTTCATACCAACATTTAAGAGTTCAAACATGTGAGGCTACTTCCTAAACACATCATGGCATGCCATATCACTTTTATTAACAAGGAATTCAAGAAATTCCTAAGAATTTGGCAATACCCAACTAAGAACACAATTAGAGTTTATACCTTGTTAGGCTTGAAATGAACTCCTCACACACTGAGTATGCTCCCAAACTTTCTCAGCAACTTAGAACTTTCAATATAGACTTAACAAACAACCAAAAACTGAAAATGGGGCTGGCATTTATAGAAGAACTATGAACTGGACAATCACATTATCCTAATGTTGTAGCTCATGGTGCAAAGAAAAAACACATTGGTTGTTAAGGAGTGGTTGAGCAACTCACCACCAACCATTGGCTAACAAATGATCACCTAAGGTTAGCCACTTGAAAGTTACATAAACTAGCTTCTTACTACTGTTCATATACTAATGAGACACTCATTTTGGGACAAGAATCCAATCTCAGCATACTTGATCAACTAAGGCTTGGTTTGGACACTATAATTTCCATAATGTAATATAAATGTGTAAATGCTACTACACAAGGAAATTTGAGGATTATTTATGTACTCACATTATATAACCCATGTACATTAAATACACACAGTAAAATAATGCAATTAGGTATATTAACCGGGTAGTTCCATAATTACAGCTACTACACACCTAGTCATATCATAACATTATTTCATATTATATATCCAGTGTACACACATAACTTCTTTTCCAAATTTCTGGAATACACAGATATTTAATTATTTCTGTTTAAAAATCACTTGTGATTTTATTACACTACTTGATACTTCATATCATTAGAAGGTATTCTTATTATAAGATTCTATCGTGTCACATTATTACACTAATGCTCCAATTTATTTTCTATAATGTAACTTAATCGACTTCAGATCGACATTTGGCCTTGTTGTGCCATTTTATCTTGTTGGGATGAGGCATTTCTTGCGATCTCAGCGATGCTAAAAATAGGTTAGCTTCAAGCAAGCCGATTCAATTCATCATCACCACATAAGTCATATACGAGGTAATTTAACTTCTTCAATGGTGATATATCCATACTTGACATAAAATAATATGTTTAACTCTCGCCACTATATTCAAATAGATTGAATATTTAATCATTAAGATTCCTATCAATTTCTTGATATTAAAACCTTAGGGTTAGTTCAGTAATTTAAATAACTATTAGTGACCCCCTTTAATCATTTCATAAATTCACATAACCACATAAGGTTTAAATAGACTCACAAAACTAACTCATTAAAATTAATCACATATTTAATTATTAAGGAGTTTAAAATTTGTGGACGTTACATTATGGAACTGAAATTTTTTCATAATATAGTATTTTAGGCGTGATTTAGATACATATAACAAAACAGGTCTATACAAACTGTTTTGATATATATGTATCCAAATAACGCCAAAAACACTGTATATAAAAAAAATTTCAGTTCCATAAAATATTAAACTTTTTTTTAGTTGTTTTTTTTTTAAAAAAAAAGTTCGTATTTTAAGAAAATCCGAGAGTCTAGACTGGAACTCTCTTGATATATATATATATATATATATATATATATATATATATATTTTTGGATTATTTAATTTGTAGTCCTTCTACTCGGATCGTCATTCTCTGGCCTGGAATCAGTGATCGGTCTAATTTTATTTTTTATTGCCTCCCATAAAATGTATAGTATTTATTTAAACTGGAATTTTTACAGAATTAAGTGATTTAGGTGTAATTTGGATGCATGTAAAAAATAAGGTTGCACAGACTGTATAACCTTGCTTTTTATATGCATTCAAATTACACCTAAATCATTTAATTCTGTAAAAATTTCAGTCAGAATAAATACTATAAATTTTATGGGAGGCAATATATAACAAAAAGAAAAAAAATAAAATTTAGACTGGTCACTAGACCGATCGAAGAAGGACAGTCGCCCAAGACACGATATGTTCACTCAAAAGGTCAAGATTGAAAATATTATATACTGCTAGTAACTTAATTCTATATATACACATAAATTTTTTCCAAATGTTTAAATAGGAGATTAGAGTCTTACAATAGTCACTGAAAATACACCTTTTGTATGTGTTTATTTTAATCGAAAATAGAATAAATAGAATATATTTTTTTGAAAGGAAATAATGGAATATATAAATGTACAGATTTACACGTTTTCAAGAAATATTAAATAAGGAGAAGGTTCAAAAATGCCCCTAATTTTTACCGCGATGTCTATCGAGCATGCTATACTTTTTTTGTCCAAAAGTACCCTTAACGTTACATTTTTTGAGTCGCCCGTGTCCCTGCCGTTAATAGAAGATAAACGGGGTTAAAATTAGCTGACGTGACAGACACATGGAAGCTTAAAGGGAGAAGGTTCAAAAATGCCCCTGACACATTTAATAAGTCATTTAATAAAAAAAAAAAATATTAAAATAAAAAATAAAAAAACATAACATATTTACATCATTTAATCAAAATACTAAAATTCAAATTATTTTGTTAACTAATCAAAACAACTAATTAAATAAAATAAGTTATATAAAATATTTACATCATTTAATCAAAATACTAAAATATTAAAATATTTTAATTTTTTTTTAAAAAAATGTTACTTTTTTTATATTAAAAGTATTTTTTATATTAAAAATGTTAATATTTTATTAATATTTTTTGATATTAAAAACATTAATATTTTAAAAATATTAAAATTTTTTGATATGAGGTTAATATTAAAACGTTAATATTTTTGATATAAAATATAAAAATATTTTAATTTTTTTAAAAAATAGTTAATTTTTGATATTAAAATATTAAAAAAACGTTAATATTTTTTGATATTAAAAAGCGTTAATGTGACGCCCCAAAATTAGGTATACATCACCCATCTTGGGTAGTCGAATACATAGTACGTAATTTAAATACTGACTTACTAATATAACTGCTGTAGTATAATAATCGACATAAAGCGTGAGTTTGAATACAAATATTGTCTACTAGATGTTATACAAACTCAAAAGAAGTCCTCATTACAATTATTATCACACTATTTCACGTAATAGTGAGGACTACTAATCTTATCCTCTGGGCCATTACTCCTCCTCCCAGGCTCGTCCCAAATATATTCTCATTTCACGAGAAGAACAGGTGAAAGAAAGGGTGAGCTCAACTAGCTCAAGAAGAAATATTATGACTAAGATAATGTAGAATAAATTATCATTAGCCTACAACAATGTTAAACCGATAAAATATAATGAACATCAAGTTTAACTACAATGAACCAAAGAATCCATTAAAAGAGTCAAGTAGAGAATAGAATCTACTATCTTTTATGATTTAAAAGTTTTTCATCACTTTTATCGCCGAGACTCAACTTAATAAATAATCCACATCATCCATGCACTACTACCAGGGATATTCATTAGGTCACAACCACAAATTCCATGCACTACGGGCCAAGGATATTTGTGTATTCATCAATGGTCATGATCATGCCAACAACTGTCCATCAATGCACTACGGGCCAATGAGGACTTTTACCACATCATTTATAACATTACGGTAATGATTACACCGAATAATCCCTGGTCATAATCATACCAAGTCCATCTATGCACTACAGGCCACAGATGACTTTCAACATAATATAAACATGAGGATGATGACAATGATATAAGAATTCAATAAAACAAGTTCAAGAATTATTTTATCCAGAATTATTAACGTCCAAATTGTCAACATGATACTATTTTGTAGAGTAAAATTCAAGAATGATCGGAAGAATATTTTCATGAAAAGATCTTTGGATGAAACGCAAATATCAAGGATATTCTACTAATTTCATGGAGTATAGAAGTCAAAGTTTTAACCAACCGGGTATAATAAAGAATGGAATAACAAAAGAAATCACCATGCATGCGATAGACCTTACAGGCGAGTTATTCCAATGAGAATAATAAATAACGAAACCAGTCCCACGTAAAACACACAAACAGGATGTTCCAATGAAATAATAATAAAGGCGGAACCAGTCCGTAAAAAACACACGAGATAGGATGTTCCAATGTAATAATAATAAAGAGGCGGAACCAGTCCGGTGTAAAACACATGACGAGGATGTTCCAATGAGATAATAATAAAAAGATTTTAACCGGTCCTTGTAAAAACACAGACGCAGGATGTTCCAACGTAATAATAGAAGAATGTCACCAAGTATAGGGTAAACCATGTATATAGGTTATTCCAATGAGAATAATAAGCGATGGAATAACAATGATTCTCTTCATGAATAAGAAAGAATAACACCCTTTACGAGTACAACAAATAATATTCCCTACCTTAGAAGAACTGAATATTGGAAAAGTGAAGTAGCGAGATACTTTTCTTCTTTCTCTCTATAGTTTCTCTGTAGTTTTAATGAATTAAATAAGAAATAATGAAGGAATGAGCTTTCTATTTATAGAAAAAGCGAGGGTGGCTCTTGAGTCTTAACGAAGGGTCAAAATAACTCTTGGTAATATTGAAGAGACAACTACTATTTGCGAAGGGTAATTAACCTTTGGAACACCGGAAAAGCGCTTAACTTTTGGTAATATTGAAGGGACAACTACTATTTGCGAAGGGGTAATTACTATTGACGAAGGTAATTACTATTATTGATGAAGTAAATACTATTGAAGAAGGTAATTACTATTGATTGAAGGTAAATACTATTGATGAAGGTAATTACTATTCACAAAGGTAATTACTATTGACGAAGAGACTCTTAGATGATGACATATGGGCCCCCCCATAAAATAATCAAACTTACCACAAACGTCTCATAACAGACTCTTTATATACATCAAGGATTGAATAAATATTACCACAAATCATTTTATTTTTAATCAACACATTTTTAATCTTTCAACAATTATTAATCATTTATAACTTGTCGTCTTAATTAATAATGTAACATATTATACGATGATGATCTTGTGACAATAATTGAATCGATAATATAAGAGATATGATCACGTAATTCATCATGTAAGTAATAATTGAGTATAGCTAAGTGACTTCTCACGTAAGCATCAATAATCAATACCGTGTCTACTTATGCAACCCAGACATTCTTGTACTTTTACCACCGGGTAGTTCAACAGTTTTAACGGTAACACCTCCGTAGTTATTTTTATAGAAAGATAATTTTGTCGTTTTTCTAACTACGACAATACTTCCGTTATTAATAGGGTCCACTAATGATTGAGTATCGTCATGAATATTCTCCGAAAAAAAAGAATATTCCCAGACCAAACGAATATTTTATAACAACTTGCTTACTTTTTTGCAAAATTTATAAATATTACCCACAACTATAACATTATATCAAATTTATTCCATAATATTCAAAAATAATATTTATAGAAAATTCATCTTTATTTATAAAAGTTTGGGGTCTTACAACCTCCCTTCTTATGAAATTTTGTCCTCGAAATTAGGGTATACGTGCACTGGTATGTCGAAGAGGTAAGGATACCTTGATTTCATTTGATTCTAACTCCCAAGTCATTTCCTCAACATCGTGGTTCCTCCACAAAACTTTGACTTGAGGTATAACATTGGAGCGTAGAATATGTTCCTTCTTATCCAAATTTGAACAGGAACCTCTTTATACGTCCAAATCTTCCGCTATTTAAATCATGTTCTAACTTCAATAATATGGTTCGGGTCTTTCATATATTTACGTAACATGGATATGTGAAAAGCGTTATGAACACGAGACATATTTGGCGGTAAAAAGCGAGTCTATAGGCCACGAGTTCCTACTCGATCGAGGATTAAAATGGACCAGATGAATCGAGGATTAAGTTTTCCTCTCTTTTCAAATCTTGTAACTCCTTTCCATGGAGCAACTCTTAACAACACATGATCTCCTATATCAATTCCACGTCCTTTCGATGAAGATCGGCGTATAACTCTTTTATCGATTTTGTGAGGTTTTTTTATCGTTGTCGGATCGTTTAAATCTTTTCCGTAGTCATACGTACCAACTCCGGTCCCAACAACGTTGCTTCACCCACCTCATCCCAAAGATCTTTGGAGAACGACACTTTCTTCCATACAACGCTTGAATGGAGCCATGCGATACTTGCTTGATAAGCTTGTTGTTGTAGGAAAACTCCACCAATGGTAAGAACTTGTCCCAACTCCTTGAAATCAAGGACACAGAGTCTTAATAGATCTTGAAGAGTTTGAATAGTCCTCTCCATTTGTCCGTCCGTCCCGAGGATGATATCTGAAAGCTAAATCGTAAGTTTGTGCCCATAGCTTTTTGCAAACTAACCCAAAATCGTGAAGTGAATCTTGAGTCTCGATCGGAAACTATGGATCTTAAGCATACCATGCGGTTTACAATCTCGTTTATGTACATCTGAGCAAGACGTTCAAGTGTATAAGTTTCTCGTGTCGGTAAGAAATGAAGCGGACTTGGTCGAATCTATCAACAATGACCCAAATCGCATCAATGCCTTGAGAAACCTTAGGAAGGCCGATGAATCGAAATCCATGGTAATGTGTTCCCACTTCCATTACGGAATTTCAAGTGGTTACAATGGACCTTTTGGTACTTGATGCTCGCTTTAACTTCGTTGACAAGTTAGACACCTTGAGATAAACAAATTTATCTCTCTCTTCATATTGCTCCACCAAAATGTATGGCGAATATCATGATACATTTTGGTACTCCCGAGATGGATTGCAAATGGTGTGTTGTGCGCCTCCATCATGATATTATACTTTAAATTAGGGTCGTTAGGAACACAAAGTCCGGAGTTGACTCAAGTATTCCTTCTTCATCGATTCTTGCTTCCGTATAGCACCTTCTTGCTTTTTCTTCCTCATACGCGCGATCGGCTCCAGTGCATAGCTTGAGCAAACTTTAACTTTATCGATTAAAGTCGGTTCTACTCGTATACTCGCTATCATCACATGCGTCCACAGAGTCTTTAACTCTATCTCCATCCTTTGCAAGTCACACAAAATGGGCTTTTGCGTTGACAATATCGCTTTCGTGCTTGCATATGATCTTACACTTTCGATAAATCGGCTACCACGTTAAGCTTTTCGAGGATGGTATTGGATGGTATGATCATAATCTTTCAGCAGTTCAAGCCAATGTCGTTGTCGCGTGTTGAGTTCCTTTTGAGTGAAGAAATATTTGAGGCTTTTATGATCCGTAGTAAAGATCTCCACTTTCTCCCCATCAAGTAATGCCTCCAAATTTTAAGTGCAAAGATAATTTACCCCAACTCTAGATCATGAGTAGGATAATTCCTCTCATATTCTTTGAGTTGTCGCGAGGCATAAACTATAACTTTTCCATGTTGCATGAGAACACATCCCAACCCTTTGCCCGAAGCATCATCAGATGACAAATCCTCCGAGCGGATGGTATTGTCGAATAGGTCTTTGAAATAAGTCTCCTCTTGAGTTCTTGAAAACTCTTCTCACATTCTTCGCTCAACCGAACTTTGTATCTTTTGTCAAATTTGAGTCGATGGAGTAGCGATTAGAAAATCCTTCCACGAATCTCCGATAATAACCATTTAAACCGAAAAGCTACGTGCTTGATCAGCGATTTAGGTTGTTCCCGACTTTGAATAGCTTCATCTTTCTTTGGGTCAACGGATATTCCATGACTTGATACCACGTGCCCAAGGAATGCTACTTCTTCAAGCCGAACTCGCATTTCTTCAACTTGGCATAAAGCTTATATTCACGAAGCTTTTGGAGTGTCGACCTCAAGTGTTGCTCATGATCTTCACGGCTTTTGGAATAAATAAGGATGTCATCAATAAAGGCGACCACAAAGTGATCTAAATATTCCTTGAATACTCGGTTCATCATATCCATGAAGGCGGCGGGAGCATTAGTCAATCGAAAGGACATGACTAGGAATTCATAATGCCCGTCTGCAGAGTTTAAAGCCGTCTTTGGAATGTCGGTGGTTCTAATCTTCAATTGGTGATATCCGGAACGAAGATTAATCTTTGAAAAGAATTTGGCTCCTTGCAATTGGTCAAACAGTCATCATCAATACGTGGTAATGGATACCTATTTTTGATGGTGACATGATTGACTCCGATAATCAATACAAAGTCGCGTACTCCCATCTTTCTTCTTCCGCGAATAGAGCAGAGCACCCCAGGAGAAGTACTAGGGCCGAATAAAGCCAATGTCTAACAATTCCTGCGGTTGGGTCTTTAACTCCTCGAAGTTCAATAGGAGCCATTCGATATGGGGCTTTGGAAATAGGTTTTGTACCGGGTTCAAGGTCGATACAAAATTCAATTTCACGCTCTGGGGGTAGGCCAGGAAGTTCTTCGGGGAATACGTCAGGAAATTTATTAACAATAGAAATATCGTTCAAAACTGACGTATTTTTGTTTAAATCTGTGACATGAGCTAAGAAAGCTTGACATCCGTTTTTCAATAAACGAATAGCTTTATGGCTTGAGATGACCGTGATTGATTTTAATGGTTTGGTTGTTTGAATTCGCATAATAGGTTGATTAGGAATATGAAAGCTAACAACCTTACGAAAACAATCAATTTTTGCATGATAAGTAGTTAACCAATCAATCCACAGAATCACGTCAAATGCAAGTATTTTAATTGAAATAAGATCGACCCGGTAATGTGAGGGTACCGATTTGAACCAAACAAGACTTATAAGCGATGGATGTAATGAAGGTTTCTCCCAACGGAGTTTCCACAGATAAGTCAAAGTCTAATTTCTCTGAGTCAAATTTAATCGATGAGCGCAAGTAGGAGAAATAAAAGAATGGGTAGAACCGGTATCAAATAAAGTATAGACTTCATTAGAGTTTATGATAAGCTTACCCGTGATGACCTCATTCAGGTTCCTTGCTCTCTGGGAGGTCACAACAAACGCTCTCCCTTGCACTACCGGTTTTGACTTTTCTGGGATGGCCTTTGGTGCCTCCATCCTAGCTGAATTTGTCTTCGGTAAATGACAAAATCGAGCTAAGTGACCTTCTCTTCCACAATTATAACATGCTTTGGATGGCATGGCGCAGTTCGGACTGATGTGTCCCTCTCCTCCACATTTGAAGCATATGATAGGTGGTCTTTCTCCTTCCTTAACAACGGGTGCTGGTGCTGACGTCTTTCCATCATTGTTGAATCTCCTTTTCTTGAAATGTCCATTCTTATTGTTTTGTACGATTACCACCAAAGTGGTTACCATATCGCCTGTTGATTCCCTCCACGCTTGTTGTCACCGCTTGATGATTACTCTCATTGGTATTATAATTTTGCTTGGTTTGCTCTCTTTTAGTTCGTTGACTCGTTATCGCGCTTCCACTCCACTAATGAGCGCTATTTACAACATCTCAATACAAACATGCTTTTATGAGAAATAAGATGTTGACGTATCTCCGCTTCAAACCTCTTAAAAACATTCGCGCCATTCTCTCTTCATTATCCACCAAGTGGGGCCTGAAACCGTGATAACTCCGTAAATTTTGCCTCGTATTGCGACACGGTCATATTGTTTTGTTCCAACTTGATAAACTCCACCTCCTTCATGTGGCGAATACTTTCGGGAAAGTATTTATCGTTGAATGACTCTGGAACTTCTCCCAAGATATCTTGATCTGACAAAGAGTTGAGTAAGTTTTACCGATTCCCACCCGATGTCTGCCTCTCCGCAATGACATAAAAAAGCGTGAAAGGAACCTTTTGATCCTCGGAGCATCTCAAGACATCAAATATCTTGGTAATCTGCTTTATCCATGCTTCCGCCGTGGTTTTGGCTCTCCCTTAAACTCCCGGTGGTCCTAGCTCCTTGAATTGTTTAGCGGTGACCGCCTGCTTAGAGAGTTTTCCGTGTTTCCACCTACGTTTTGGATGAGAGTCGCTCTCGCTTTCTTTGTTGCATAAATTGCATAAAGCCTCTGAACATTTGATCATTCATCATTTGGTCGGTGTTGTTGTTTGCATGAGGATTGTGCGCCTTCACGATGCACATTATCCTCGATTATTGATATGTGGTGAATCAACGATCGCTTTGTGCTCCATTCTTATTCTCAACATTCTCGGATGTCATTTTCGAGATATTGCCACAAAACAAAAGGTTAATTGACATGTAACAATTTATCTCTATATTACGGATAGAGCCAATAAAATAACACATAAACTTAGGTAGGTCAATACTAGGCGAAGGTATTCCCCGTCTCTCCCCTCCTAGTACTATTCTCGCATCTTAGCGGGGATCATATCCTAAGCTACGATACTAAATGTGGCGCCCAAAATTAGGTATACATCACCCATCTTGGGTAGTCGGATACATGGTGCAATTTAAATACAACTTACTAATATAACTGTAGTGTATGCAATAGGACATAAACCGTGAGTTTGAATACAAATATTGTCTACTAGATATTATACAAACTCAAAAGGAGTCCTCATTACAATTATTATCATACTATTTCACGTAATAGTGAGGGACTACTAATGCTATCCTCTCGGGCCATTACTCGCTTCTCCGACTCGTCCCAAATATATTCTCATTTCACGAAGAAAAGGAAAGAAAGAAAGGGTGAGCTCAACTAGCTCGAGAAGAAATATTATGACTAAGATAATGCGAGAATAAATTATCATTAGCCTCTGGCACAAAGTTAAACCGATAAAATATAATGAACATCAAGTTTAACTACAAGTAGAATCAAAGATCCATTAAAAGAGTCAAGAGAATAGAATCTACTATCTTTTATGATTTAAAAAGTTTTCATCACTTTTATCATTTGAGACTCGACAATAAATAATCCACATCATCCCCGCACTACTACCAAGGATATTCATTAGGGGTCACGACCACAAATTCCATGCACTTCACGCCGAGGATATTTGTGTATTCATCAATAGTCATGATCATGCCAACAAATTGTCATCAATGCACTACGGGCCAATGAGGACTTTTACCACATCATTTGTAACATTACTATTATGATTACAAGAATAATCCTCGGTCATAATTATACCAAGTCCATCTATGCACTACAGCCACGATGACTTTCTCAACATAATATAAACATGAGGATGATGACAATGATATAAGAATTCATAAAACAAGTTTAAGAATTATTTTATCCAGGAATTATTAACGTCAAATTGTCAACATGATCTTGTTTTGTAGAGTAAAATTCAAGAATGATCGTAAGAATATTTTCATGAAAAGATCTTTGGATGAAACGCAAATATCAAGGATATTCTACTAATTTCATAGAGTATAGAAGTCAAAGTTTTAACCAATTTGGGTATAATAAAGAATGGAATAACAAAAGAAATCACCATGCATGCGATAGATCTTGCGAGCGAGTTATTCAAACAGAATAATAAATAACGGAACCAGTCCCATGCGTAAAACACACAGTGACGGGATGTTCCAATGCGAATAATAATAAAGATTTTAACCGGTCCTGTAAAACACCATGACATGTGATGTTCCAACAGAATAATAATAAAGATTTTAACCGGTCCGGTGTAAAACACACAGACAGGATGTTCCAACAGAATAATAGAAGAATGTCACCAAGTATAGGGTAAACCGCGTATACAGGTTATTCCAACAAAATAATAAGCAATGGAATAACAACAGTTCTCTTCATGAATAAGAAAGAATAACACCCCTTACGAGTACAACAAATAATATTCCCTACCTTAGAAGAACTGAATATTGGAAAAGTGAAGTAGCAGAATACTTTTCTTCTTTCTACTATAGTTTCTCTCTAGAGTTTCAATGAATTAAAAGAAATAATGAAGGAATGAGCTTTCTATTTATAGAAAAAGCGAGGGTGGCTCTTGAGTGTTAACGAAGGGTCAAAATGACTCTTGGTAATATTGAAGAGACAACTACTATTTATGAAGGGTAATTAACCTTTGGAACAATCAAAGAGCGGTTAACTCTTGGTAATATTGAAGGGACAACTACTATTTGGGAAGGGGTAATTACTATTGATTTAAGGTAAATACTATTGAAGAAGGTAATTACTATTGACGAAGGTAAATACTATTGAAGAAGTTTAATTACTATTCACAAAGGTAATTACTATTGGCGAAGGTAAATACTATTGACGAAGGTAATTACTATTCACAAAGGTAATTACTATTCACAAAGGTAATTACTATTGACGAAGAGACTCTTAGATGATGACATATGCCCCCCATATAATAATCAAACTTACCACAAACGTCTCATAATGACTCTTTATATACATCAAGGATTGAATAAATATTACCACAAATCATTTTATTTTTAATCAACACATTTTAATCTTTTAACAATTATTAATCATTTATAACTTGTCGTCTCAATTAATAATATAACATATTATCACGATGATAATCTTGTGACAATAATTGAATCAATAATATAAGAGATATGATCGTGAATTCTTGTGTGAATAATTGAGTATAGCTAAGTGACTTCTCACGTAAGATCAATAATCAATCTGGTGTCTTCTTATCACAACCACGCCGACATTCTTTACTTTTACCACCGGGTAGTTCAACAGCTTTAACGGTAACACCTCCATAGTTATTTTTATAGAAAGATAATTTTGTCGTTTTAACTACGATAATACTTCCGTTAATGGGGTCCACCAATGATTGATTTGTGTAAATACGAATATTCCCCAAACAAAAAGAATATTCTCCCATAAAACGAATATTTTATAACAACTTGGTTACTTTTGCAAAATTTATAAATATTACCTACAACTATAACATTATATCAAATTTATTCCATAATATTCAAAAAATAATATTTATAGAAAATTCATCTTTATTTATAAAAGTGAGGTCTTCTGATTAATATTTTAAAAATATTAACATTTTTTGATATGAGTTAATATTAAAACGTTAATATTTTTGATATAAAAATATTTTAATTTTTTTAAAAGTTAATTTTTTGATATTAAAATAGTAAAAAAGCGTTAATATTTTTGATATTAAAAAAAAGCGTTAATCTTTTATTAATATTTTTGATATTAAAAAAGCGTTAATATTTTAAAAATATTAAAATTTTTAAAAATGTTAATTTTTTATATTAAAAATATTAAAAACGTTAATATTTTATTAATATTTTTGATATTAAAAACGTTAATATTTTAAAATATTAAATTTTTTTGATATGAGGTTAATATTAAAAGCGTTAATATTTTTTGATATAAAATATTAAAAATTTAATTTTTTTAAAAAGCGTTAATTTTTTATATTAAAATATTAAAAAATGTTATTTTAAAATGATTTTATTAATTTAAAATTTTTATATCAATTAGTATTTAGTATTATGATTTTAGTATTTTAATGATGTAATTTGAATTTTTGTTGTTTTGATTAATTAACAAAATAATTTGAATTTTTGAATTTTATTATTTTTAATTTGATTTTTTAAGTATTTTTGTATTTTTTTAAATTAGTATTTTAGTAATTTTTAATTAGTATTTTAGTTTTTTTAATTAGTAGTTGATGTAAATATGTTATGTTTTGAATTTTAGTATTTTGACTAAATGATGTAAATATGTTATACAACTTGTTTTATTTAATTAGTTGTTTTGATTAGTTAAAAAAATAATTTGAATTTTAGTATTTTGATTAAATGATGTAAATATGTTATGTTTTTTTTATTTTGAATTTTTGTATTTTTTGTTTTGATTAAATGACATATTTACATGTGTCGATGGCATTTTTAACCTTCTCCTTTTAAGCTCCAATGTATTATGCTTACGTCAACCAATTTTAACCCTTTTGTCTTACACATTAATTAAGCGGGGGCACGAAGCAACCCTAAAAATATAACGTTAAGGGTATTTTTTACAAAAAAAAAAAAGTATAAAGGTCTTTCGATAGATATCGCGGTAAAAGTCAAGGATATTTTTGACCCTTCTCCCAATATTAAATATGTAGAAAGAAATATTATATCAAAATCAACTCATATAAGAATAGTTTAATATATAAATTTATAATGGAGGGACTAGGGAATGGTACCCCACTAGATTCATTAGGTTGGTGGCTGGTCAGGTTTCAAAGTTTAGAGGGGTTATTATATTGTTTGGCCTCACTATTTACTATTTAGGCTGAAGGCTAAATTATTTTCAAAATAATATATCCTCCCTTTGTATGAATAAAATTCTCCTCTTAACTTTTTAAAGCTAATTAATAAAATTTTAAAATTTAAAGTTAATATGAACTTTTGGATTAAACGTTAAGTTATAAACCCGTGACTAATTAAGTAATGACATGAAAAAATAATAAGAAAATTTATGTTTTTTGACGAAATTACATTTGTTCAAAACACAATTTATAAATTTGTACCCAAGTACTTTTTGACAAAAAAAAGTAAAAGTTTAAATCACATACTCTTGCATATTTTCATTTTTTTTAAATACTTTTATAACTACATGATCAGATAATATTTAATTTTTTTTTATCAAAATTAAAAATTTAAAAATTCAAGTAATTGGAGATTTTTTTATGTATGGATGCAAATCATTTGGACCTACCTATCATTTCGTAAAGTATTACCCCTTCGATCTCCTAGTAATCACCCGTTATATCGTTTATTTCTCACCCTATATGTACTCTACGAAGAAACATGCGTACACATTCCGTGAATACAAATTAAGGACAACTAGTTTTGGCCAGGTGCGAAGCTAGGGTAAAAATGTGCGGTCAATTGACCCCACTCAATTTTTGAAAGTACTTAAAAAAAAATTTACCTCACTCAATTTTTGTTGCACTCAATTTTTGATTTTTACTCAATTTTTTTTTTTTTTAATTAGAGATCTATACGTACCAAACCTCACCTAAATCTCATACATCAATATCTGTTCAAAGACTTGATACAAAAATAGAAAGAGACATGGGGTAAAACCAAACCTCAGTTTTGTTTTCGAAAATCAATTGTGATTTCTTCTTTTTGTTAAAATATTATTAAATTTGATATTTGAATCGTTTATCTGGCAAAAAGTATAAAGTATTAAAAAAAAATTACAAAATTCGCTTGCAACCCCACATCAAAATTTTTTTTAACTTACTTAATAATTTTCAATGCATATTCTTTATAGAATTTTCTAGCTTCTTAGCTGGTTTTGGCTATATATATATATATATATATATTGTATTTTCTGTGCACGAAATATATATTCCCATTTGTGTAGTCCGATCTCAGTCATGGTCTAGTCTTGCATGCTTAGTTCTCTGGTTGTAACTAAGCGCATATTTAATGAAATAGGCATATTTGTTGAATAAAATTTATTTTGTCAGAACAAATATATATAGGGACATTTTTATAATTAATTTAACGACACTTAAATACTTTAAATAATAATTAGTGTGCTGATAATATTATTTTATTTTTAACAATATCAATCTCCTTTACACATAATTGCCTCATACACCTGCACCAATATATATATATATATATATATATATATATATATATTTTACAATGAAATAAAATAAACATCTTTAATAAATGAATAATTAAAAAAAAATAACGTTGACGATCATAGCACCAATCATACATTTAAGTGTATACTCTACGAGGCACATGGAGTTGCATGAAGGAAAGGACAAGTTGTCGGTGCTGTAGTTTCAATGAGTGATATATTCCCGTACAGATATTGGCAGTGTGTGGCTATAGGATCTATGAGTAATTCATTAAAATTGGCACATTTACATTATTAGTTGCATTATATATGCAGTTGTACCATATATTCCTAATAGGAATATACGAATAGCAAACTGAAAATCTTTCCAAAATGAAATCTTCAACTTTTAGAACAGTTTTCTCCCTCTCAATCCTCCTACAAATTTCATTATCAACTGCACTTAATGAAACCTTTATACATTGCCTAAAAATCTATTCTTTACCTTCTCATCCAGTGTCATCAACAATCTACACTCCAAAACATCCCTCATATTCAAAAGTTTTGCAATCTTATATTCGAAATCTCCGATTCAATGAATCCACAACTCCAAAACCAATTCTCATTCTTACTGCAACACATGCCTCCCATATTCAAGCAGCCATTATTTGTGGCCAAGCACATGGATTACAAATGAAAATCAGAAGCGGAGGCCATGACTACGAGGGCGTCTCGTATGTCTCCGATGTACCATTCTTTATTCTTGACATGTTCAATCTTCGTTCCATCAATATCAGCATTGAAGACGAGATTGCATGGGTTCAAGCCGGAGCAACTCTCGGTGAACTTTATTATAGAATTGCCGAAAAAAGCAAAACCCACGGATTTCCTGCCGGAGTTTGTCCTACCGTCGGCGTTGGTGGTCATTTCTCCGGCGGTGGATATGGTAACATGATGAGAAAATACGGCACCTCAGTTGATAATATTATTGATGCAGAATTAGTTGATGTAAATGGCCGAGTTCTAAACCGAGAATCAATGGGGGAAGATTTGTTTTGGGCTATTACCGGAGGTGGAGGAGCTAGTTTTGGAGTTGTTCTTTCCTTCAAAATCAACCTGGTTCGTGTCCCGGAAAAAGTGACTGTTTTTCGAGTGGCTAGGACCTTAGAACAAGGTGCTACGGATATTGTTTATCGTTGGCAAGAAATAGCAGATAAGTTGCCCGAAGATATCTTTATCAGAATGTGCATTGATGTTGTAAATGGCAACTGGATTGGAGAAAAGACGGTTCGAGCTTCTTTTATTACATTATTCCTTGGAGATGCTGAAAATCTTTTCTCTATTATAAATGAAAGATTCCCTGAATTAGGGTTACAAAGATCGGACTGTATTGAAATGAGTTGGGCTGAATCGGTCCTTTTCTTTGAAAACCTTCCAATGGGAACTCCAGTTGATGCTCTTCTTAGCCGGACTCCCCGAGTTCTTACTCATCTTAAACGAAAATCGGACTATTTGCAAAATCCCATTTCAAAGGATGGTTTGGAATATATTTTCAAGAAGATGATCGAGCTGGAGACGCCGTGGTTGTTTTTCAATCCATACGGAGGGAGAATGAGTGAGATTTCGGAGTTTGCAAGGCCATTTCCATATCGAGCTGGAAACATATGCAAGATACAGTATTTGACTAACTGGGAGGAAGATGGGGTTGAAACTGCTAATCACTATATAAATTTGACGAGAAGGCTTTATGATTACATGGCTCCTTTTGTATCCAAGAATCCGAGGCAGTCATTTCTTAGTTATAGAGATCTTGATATTGGTATTAATCAGCATGCTCAAAACAGTTACCTTGAAGGATCTGTTTATGGGGTTATGTATTTTAAGAGTAATTTCGAAAGATTGGTGCAAATTAAAACTATGGTCGATCCGGATAATTTCTTTAGGAATGAACAAAGCATCCCAGTCTCCCCATTGCAGAGGATACGAGATAACTGGAGTTCCCATGTATTCCAAATGAATAATGGTCACACATGTGCTACCTCTAATGTTCAAGAAGTGTAATAATGTTGAATGTTGTTCAAAGTTAGTTATCAGCACGACTGTACGTAATAGTTTGGGTAATATTAAGAATTTTAAATTTTTTCTTAAATTTGATTCAAATGATAACAGTGAATAAAAAAAAAAATTCGTTACATAGTCAATTCAAAAAAATAATTTCTAACATTACCCTAATAATATATACTTTAAGATTCTTTTCGTGTAATCTTAAATTTTTGAAACTGAGATAGTAATATATGCAATGAGATGTGGAGGCAAAAAAATTTATAACTTCTCCCTTGATGCTGAACTAAAACATGGTGTGTTTTGCTGGAATTACTTATCAACAGTTAATAGGTAATTAAGTAACAAAGTCTCGAGCATTCTAGTGATAAGATGGTCAATTTTTTATTCTTTTCAAATAGAAATGATCGGGTACAGGATTGGTGGGGTCAACTAGTCTAGCACGGGTTTTGGTAATAATTATTGTAGTCAGACGGGTTGACAAAATTGAATTGCAATAAATTAATAATGTTTTGATTTTGATTTTTGTATTTTTTTAAATATTTTATATATCTATATAAGTCAAATATTTAATATAAATATAAATTTATTGTTATATATAACAACATTCTATCAAATTATATCATTGGTTGCCATGCCTACTTATGTGTTTTGACATAATCCCTGTCTTAACTGCTTTGTTATGGTGTCTATATATAACACCATATTATTATTACAATTTTATTATCATATCATTAAATTTTATCATTACAATTTTTAGTATAAAATGACACAATATTCTAAATTTTATCATTATAATTTTTAGTATAAAATAACACAATATTATTATATAATTTTTAATAAAAATAACACAATATTCTAAATTTTATCATTACAATTTTATTATCATATCATTAAAATTGGCATATTTTCATTACTGTATGATGCAGTTGCACCACATGTGGCATGCATTCAGTTAGTTTTTGGTACGAATCCCTTTAACATATTTATATCATTTAATTTTCAATACAAGCTTTTCATAAAATTGATCTGAATATAATAAATTATAACATATTTTGATGATTATTAATAAAATTATTAAGATTAAATAGTTAATGTACTAATTAGAATTAAAGGGAAGATGTAATAGATGGGAACCATCATTAAAAATATGTATTAGCAAAATTGGGTAAAAATATTGTAAAATTTTAGTTCTAAATTCATTTATCTATTCATAACAAAAATTTGCAGGTTTTGGAATTTGAAATTTAGGTACTATATAAATTGAATGAGTTCAGAGCCACATATGGTAACCATCTTATCTCCTATATATATAACCATCTTATCTAGCTATATATTAAAACAATGTAAATTAAATTGATTAGCATTATATATATATAGTAACATGTACAATCACAGACTTGACACAGAAATTAAAATTCCTTCAGGCAGGTTTTCAACATAATTAACTTTTGATTAAGTTAATTAAATATATAATGGTCTCCAAAAACTAATTAGCTTGTATTTAATAAACTTCTCTCCTGTTCACAAGCCGAGCATTAGAAAATCTAAGTAATTTGTTAGTTTTTATTATTGGTGATTTTAATAATGACAATATATTTAGGTTTGTGTAATGGTCTTATTTGATATATTTGGACTATATATTAATTATATAATAGTTTGCATGGATTATTGCATGGGTTTATTTCATAATCACTTTGTATGGTATAAAAGTTTACTGTAAGATGGAGAGTGACTAAAACAAGTTGTGTTATATTATTACCACGTGCTTTAGTTTTTATGGAATCTAATATAACTAGGAATCTCATATTTTTGAATTGCTGGGTTATATATATGTTATCTGTTTGGTTACCAATTCATATTTGGCTTGGAGATTTTTTAGGAATTGGTTTTATTAAGAACTCTTATTTAAAGTTGATGGAGCAGTTATTATTTTTTAAGATACATGCTAACGACAGTTGCTATTTTGAAAGAAACATGCTAATTGCTAGTAAGACTCTTTAAGCTAGTCTTTGGATTTTATTTGACTCCTTCATAGCAATTTATCTCTTATATATATCTACTGACTGTTATGGCTAATGTTTATCTTCTATTTCAATTAAAAAGTAATAGCCGTTGCTTTGATGAATTGGAGCGTTACATGACATAGCCATTGCTCTACTCCTTTATATATACTGCTTTGCTCGACTTATTGGAAAGACAAGGTGTGACACCCCCAAAATTAGGTATACGTCACCCATCTTGGGTCGCCACTTACATGGTACATAAATTCAAATACAAACTTAATTATACATCTGTCGTGTAACATACGACAATACACAAACCGAGAGTTCTAATAGGAATATTGTCATTTAGACAATATCCATACTCAAGAGTCCTCATTATATTTATTGTCACACTATTTAATGAATAATAGTGAGGACTACTAATGCTATCTTCTGGACCATCACTCTTTTCCCAGACTCGTCCCGGCTATATTCTCATTTCCTCAAGAGAACGGTGAAAGAAAGGTGAGCTCAACTAGCCCAAGAAGAAATATTATAACTAAGATAATGCGAATAAATTATCAATAGTCTTCAACAATGTTAAACCGATAAAATACAATAGACAACCGGTTTAATCTGCAGCTGAATATCTGATCCATTAAAAGAGTCAAGTAGAAAATAAAGTCTACTATCTTTTAGGTTTTAAAAGGTTTTCATAAATTTTTATCACTAAGACTCGCTTTAATGAATAAACCACAATATCTAATCATCCCCGTACTACTACATTCAAGGATTTTCATCAAATTATCAATGGTCATGACTATACCAAATCACCCCCGGTCATAATGATACCAAAAACTATCCATCAACGCATTACGTGCCATCAAAGACTTTTATCACATCATTTATAACAAGCCATTATTATACCGAATGATCCTCGGTCATAATCATACTAAGTTCATCTATGCACGTAAGCCAAAGATAACATAATATAACATGAGGATGATGATGACAATGACATAATAATTCAATAAAACAAGTTCACGAATTAATTTATTCAGGAACTAATAACGTCCAAATTGTCAACATGATACTGCTTTGTAGAGTAAAATTCAAGAATGATCAGAAGAATATTTCCATGAAAAGATACTGGATGAAACGCAAATATCAAGAATATTCTACTAATTTCATGGAGTATAGAAGTCAAAGTTTTAACCAACTGGGTATAATAAAGAATGGAATAACAAAGGAAATCACCATACATGCGGTACTTCGCATAGACAGGTTATTCCAACAGAATAATAATAACAGAACCAAAATCGTGTGAAATTCACACGGCAGTGATGTTCCAATGTAAATAATTAGTGCGAATAATAAATAATGGAACCGGTCCCCAAAAACCTGACACAAATGAGGATATTCCAACGTAATAATAATAAAGATTTTAACCAGTCCTGTAAAACACATGCCTGACATGATGTTCCAAATGAATAATAGAAGAATGTCACCAAGTATAGGGTAAACCACGTATCAGATTATGTATAGGGTATCCACAGATACAAAGAGTTATTCCAATGAATAATAAAGAATGGAATAACAGAGGATTTCACCAAGTATAGGGTATCGCCACAGATATCAAAGTTATTCCAACAGAATAATAAAGAATGGAATAACAGAAGTTCTCTTCATGAATAAGAAAGAATAACACCCCTTACGGGTACAACAAATAATATCCCTTACCTTTGAAAGAAACTGGATATAGGAGTAGTAGGGAAGTAGACTTCTCTTCTTCTTTCTCTCTATAGATTTTCTCTCTATAGCTTCTCTCTATAATTTCTCTCTATAATAATGGCTCTAAAGCTTTGGTGAATTAGTGAGAAATGAAGAAGAATGAGCTTCTATTTATAGAAAACTGAAAGTGGCTCTTGGTCTTAATGAAGGGTCAAAATGACTCTTGGTAATATCGAAGAGACAACTACTATTTGTGAAGGATAACTCTTGGTAATACCAAGGGATAAGTTACTATTAAAATCTTAAATCAACGATCCTTATTGATTTTACTATTATAATTTCATCCAACTGAATTTGAAAAATTAAAGCACATGAATAGTAGCTCGTGAATAGTAACTCATGAATAGTAACTCGTGAATAGTAACTCATGAATAATAACTCCGACACAAAAAGTGTCCCAAATACTGAGAGTGAACAATACTAGAGTGAATAGTAATTTCGATGAATAGTAACCTTGAATAGTAACTCGTGAATAGTAATTCCGAAAAACCGCCTTAAATACCGATTGAACAATATAACCTCCAGGACATCAATTACCATCGAAATAAATGTTTAACACAAATAATTTCAACACAATGGAACTATCAAATTCATCTTTAATCAACACGAACTTATCCATCATTAATATCATAACTCACAATATTTAACAACCAAAGTCATTCCCAGAAAGAGGGGGCTTTCCATAAGGATTTCTCCTATCAAGCGCCGCAATTAGGTGACCAAACCTCTCCTCGATGAACTTCTAGACATTGTAAATATTGCAATTTAATAATGTGAATAACTTTGTCGTCTCAATTATTGATTTAATAAAATAACAAATTATGCACACGATCTTTGTGACAATAATTGAATCAATAATATGAGAGATATGATGCGTGAATTCTTTATAGTAATAATGCAAGATAACCGAGTGACTTCTTACGTAAGCATCAATAATCAATACCGTGTGCTACTATGCAACCACGCGTATCGCACTTTTACTTTTACTACCGGTAGTTCAACAAAGATCAATGGTAAAACCTCCGCCGTTATTTTCATAAAATATTTTTGTCGCTTTTCTAACTACGACAGTTCTTCTGTTGTGGGTCCACCAATGATTGTGTCGTCATACGAATATTTCCCGACAAAAAGAATATTCCCACCAATCGAATATTATATAACAACTTGCATACTTTGCAAAATTTTCAAATACTACCCCAACTATAACATTATCTCAAATCCACACCTTAATATTCAAAAAATATTTCGAGAAATTTAAATCTTTATTTATAAAATCTGGGTCTCACAGTCCCCTTCTTATGGAATTTTGCCTCAAAATTTACGTGCGTTACTGGTATGTTAAAGAGGTGAGGATACCTTGAATACCTTTATCGTTGAAAATATTAAATTCATCTTATGCAATCCTACCAAAGATATTCATTAACAATTCATCTTTGCACTACTACAGCAAAAGATATATAATCAGAAAACCAATAATACCGAGACTCACTTAATAGTATCACAACCACGAATTATCCATGCACTATCGCCAAGGATATTCGTGTTTTCAATTACTGATCATGATTATACCGAATAATCCTCGGTCATAATCATACCAAGTCCATCAATGCACTACTGACAAAGATGACTTTTACCACATCCATGAATTAATATTTCATTGTTGAGACTCGACCAATAATTAATCCACATCATCGAATCATCCCCGCACTACATGTGCCAAGGATATTCTTTAGTATCACGACCACAATTATCCATGCACTACGTGCGAAGATAATCGTGTATTCATTAAGTATCACGACCACAAATTATCCATGCACTACGTGCCAAAGATAATCGTGTATTCATTAGTATCACGACCACAAATTATCCATGCACTACGGCCAAAGATAATCATGTATTCATTAGTATCACGACCACAAATTATCCATGCACTACGGCCAAAGATAATCGTGTATTCATTAGTATCACGACCACAAATTATCCATGCACTACGGCCAAAGATAATCGTGTTTTTAATTACGGTTATGATTATACCGAACAATCCTTGGTCATAATCATACCAAGTCCATCTATGCACTACAGGCCACAGATGACTTTCAACATAATATAAGCATGAGGATAATGATATAAAGAATCAATCAAATGATATAAAGGATAAATATTAAACATTTATAATATAATTTATCCAGGATTCAAGAATATCCACATGTTATCAATCACTTAATAATCTCATAATCTAATATCATTAATATTATAACAATATTTTAATCACTTCTTAAATTTATAAATAATTTATTTCAATTGTTTACGCTTTACCATATAAATGCATTTAATCATTCAAAATGCCATACTCATAAGATATCATCACCAATGATCAAATCCTCATCAAAAAAATATGCATATACTCTATATAGGATTCTCTAGCCATAAAATCCTATTTTCCAATTTTGTTACTTCACATAACATATTTAACTCATATGTTCAGTAATCAAACTATTTTTATGAAAAATATCAAATCAGTTCCAAAAATATTTCTTTTCTGGGATTTAGCATAATATAGTCCCATAATGAAAATATATTTTTCTCGAAATTTTTAAAATTTATTTACTATTTTTCAAAAATCAATTTATAATTAATTCCTTAAGAAATTTGCTACCTCAAGTTTAACTCTAGAAATTCCCAAATCTTGGCAGGACCTTACACATGTTAATGTGAGCCTCCAGTTTAAATTTCATGGTCATCGGAGTTGTAGAACTCCGATTATAGCATTTTTCGTCAGAAAATCCTAAATATTAAAATGGTCATAACTTGCTCATTTTAAGTCGGAATGAGCTCATTTTTGGACACGATGTTCTTTATACCATATACTTTTATGTCCCAAAGGCCTGAATTCTTCTCACTAATTAAGTGGCCGAAACAGCCCTTACAAAAACGTAGCAGCAGCTTTTTGGACATTTTGAAGTTTTGACTCCTTTGCTAAAATCAGTCCACACGAAAATCTACAACACCTTTTTCATTGATTCCACTTGGATTAGTTAGGTAACTCATAGATCTAACTCTAGGACTTAACCACACTCAAAAATTCAAAATATAATAGGAGATTTGGTTAATTGAATTTCATGTTACGCTTTTCACCAAAATCGGTTTTTAACTCCTTGTGATTTTTAAAAACTTTCATGTTTTCACATACTAACCAACATAACTCATCATAACACTTACTAATACCACGATATACCCATGATTTTCATTAGTCCAATGCTTTTATTATGACTTTCATCATAAACCACGTAAACCTGCTCATTTTAGTTGAAGAAATATTTGAGGGTTTAAGAAATGGGTTTTGTACTGGGGTCAATACGAAATTTGATTTCACGCTCTAAGTAGGCTAAGAAGTCTTCAAGAATACGCCAGGAAATTTATTAATAATAGAAATATCATTCAAAACTGTGACTCTCATCCAAGACTTGGATAGTACGTCACATTGATACCAACTGTGACTTCTATCCCTTAACCTAGATAGCACCTCACAATGATACCTATAAACTTGCCATCTTCATTCACGATGTCGCCACTGAGAAAAGTCTGGCTTCGGTGCATTCCACACAAGGAAGTCAACAACGAAAGGTTCGGGGCTCTTTACTTATGGCTTGATATGACAATAATTGACTTTAGTAGTTTGGTTACTTGAATTCGCACAACAAGTTGGTTATGAATATAAAAGCTAACAACCTTACGAAAAGCATGATGAGTAGTTAACCAATTGATTCCTAAAATCTCATCAAAGGCAAGTATTTTCAAAAAGATAAGATCGACAGGTAACGTGAAAGTGTTTATTTGAATCAAACAAGATTTAAAAATAGTAGCGGTAACGAAGGCTCCTACTAATGAAGTTTCAACCAATAAGTCAAAGTCTAACTTCTCCGGAGTCAAATTTAAACGTTGAACGCAAGCAAGAGAGATAAAATAATGGGTAGAACCGGTATCTTATAAGGTATAGACTTCGCAATTTATAATTAACTAACCCGTGCTAACTTCGTTCGGTTTACTCGCTTTTTGAGAAGTCATGAAAATGCACTTCCTAAAACCAACGACTTTGTTTTGTCCATATCCACCTTTGGTGCCACCGTCCCCAACTAGACTTGACTTTGGTGCACAACAAAATTGGGCTAAATGACCTTCTCTTCTTGCAATTTCCACTTCTATTATCTTTGCCATGATTACCAATCAAGTGGTTACCATTCTTGGCATGATAATTTCCCCACGATGGTTATCATTATTACGATAATATTGCTGCCACCAAAGATGATTATTATCGTGTTGTTGGTCGTTACCTTTTGTTTGAAATTTGAATCAACACTCTCATGTGCTTCATTGCTTATCTCAAAGATTTTCGGATGCCATTCTCAAACACCGTCACAAAACAAGGGTTAATTAATATATCACATATTATCCTTATACTCGACCGACCAATTAAATACCAAATAAATTTAGGTAGATCATACTAGCGAAGGAATTCCCTGCTCTCCCTCCTAGTTCTTATCTCACATCTCACCGGGGATCATATCCCTAAGTTCTGATACCAACTGTGACGCCCCAAAATTAGGTATACGTCACCCATCTTGGGTCGCCACTTACATGGTACATAAATTCAAATACAAACTTAATTATACATCTGTCGTGTAACATACGACAATACACAAACTGAGAGTTCTAATAGAAATATTGTCATTTAGACAATATCCATACTCAAGGAGTCCTCATTACATTTATTATCACACTATTTAACAGAATAGTGATGACTACTAATGCTATCTTCGGGACCATCACTCTTTTCCCCGACTCGTCCCAAATATATTCTCATTTCAAGAGAGAACAAAGAAAAAGAAAGGGTGAGCTCAAACTAGTCCATTAAGAAATATTATAACTAAGATAATGCGTAATAAATTATCAATAGTCTTCAACAATGTTAAACTGATAAAATACAATAGACAACCAGTTTAACTGCAGCAGAATATGTAATCCATTAAAAGAGTCAAGTAGAAAATAAAGTCTACTATCTTTTAGGTTTTAAAAGGTTTTCATAAATTTTTATCACTAAGACTCAGTTTAATGAATAAACCACAATATCTAATCATCCCCGCACCACGGTCAAGGATTTTCATCAAATTAACAATGGTCATGACTATACCGAATCAATCACCCCGGTCATAATCATACCAAAACTATCCATCAACGCATTACAAAATAATCGAGAACTTTTATCACATCATTTATAACAAGCCATGATTATACCGAATGATCCACAGTCATAATCATACTAAGTTCATCTATGCACGTAAGCCAAAGATAAACATATAATATAACATGAGGATGATGACAATGACATAATAATTCAATAAAACAAGTTCACGAATTAATTTATTCAGAACTAATAACGCCCAAATTGTCAACATGATCTTTGCTTTGTAGAGTAAAATTCAAGAATGATCGGAAGAATATTTCCATGAAAAGATCTTCGGATGAAACGCAAATATCAAGAATATTCTACTAATTTCATGGAGTATAGAAGTCAAAGTTTTAACCAACTGGGTATAATAAAGAATGGAATAACAAAGGAAATCACCATACATGCGGTATTCACATGAGGCGAAGTTATTCCAATGTAATAATAATAACGGAACCAAAGTCGTGAAATTCACAATCGACAGGATGTTCCAACAGAATAATTAGTGCGGAATAATAAATAATGGAACTAGGTCCTGTAAAACACACAAACAGGATATTCAATGATGTAATAATAATAAAGATTTTAACCGTGTCCTAAAAACACATGCATGTGATGTTCCAATAGAATAATAGAAGAATGTCACCAAGTATAGGGTAAACCACGATACAGTTTATGTATAGGGTATGCACATGATATCTGAGTTATTCCAATGAATAATAAAGAATGGAATAACAGAGGATTTCACCAAGTATAGGGTATCTGGATATAAAGTTATTCCAATAGAATAATAAAGAATGGAATAACGAAGTTCTCTTCATGAATAAGAAAGAATAACACCCTTACTTGTACAACAAATAATATCCCTTACCTTTGAAAGAAACCGGATATAGGAGTAGAGGGAAGTAGACTTCTTCTTCTTTCTCTCTATAGATTTTCTCTCTATAGCTTCTCTCTATACTTTCTCTCTATAATAATGGCTCTAAAGCTTTGGTGAATTAGTGAGAAATGAAGAAGAATGAGCTTCTATTTATAGAAAACTGAAAGTGGCTCTTGGTCTTAATGAAGGGTCAAAATGACTCTTGGTAATATCGAAGAGACAACTACTATTTGTGAAGGGGTAACTCTTGGTAATACCGAAGGGATAAGTTACTATTAAAATCTTAAATCAACGATCCTTATTGATTTTACTATTATAATTTCATCTAAAGGACTGAAAAATTAGCACATGAATAGTAGCTCGTGAATAGTAACTCATGAATAGTAACTCGTGAATAGTAACTCATGAATAATAACTCTGACACAAAAAGTGTCCCAAATACTCGAGTGAACAATACTAGAGTGAATAGTAATTTTGATGAATAGTAACCCGTGAATAGTAACTCGTGAATAGTAATTCAAAAAAACCGCCTTAATAATACCCGATTGAACAATATAACCTCCGGACATCAATTACCATCAAATAAATGTTTAACACAAATAATTTCAACACAATGGAACTATCAAATTCATCTTTAATCAACACGAACTTATCCATCATTAATATCATAACTCACAATATTTATGACCAGGTCGTTCCCAGAAAGAGGGGCTTTCAATAGGATTTCTCCCTATTGGCAATTTGATTAGGTGACCAAACCTCTCCTCGACAACTTCTAGACATTGTAAATATTGCAATTTAATAATGTGAATAACTTTGTCGTCTCAATTATTGATTTAATAAAATAACATATTATGCACATGATATCATGACAATAATTGAATCAATAATATGAGAGATATGATCACGACAATTCTTCGTAGCAATAATGCGAGATAATCGAGTGACTTCTTACGTAAGCATCAATAATCAATCTGGTGTACTTTATGCAACCACGCCAGCATTATTCTTTGTACTTTTACTAGGGTAGTTCAACGATGATCAATCAGCAATAAAACCTCCGTAGTTATTTTCATAAAATATTTTTGTCGCTTTTTCTAACTACGACAGTTCTTACATTATTAGGTCCACCAATGATTGTGTCGTCGTTTAATATTCCCCGACAAAAAGAATATTCCCGACCAATCGAATATTATATAACAACTTGCATACTTTGCAAAATTTTCAAATACTACCCCCAACTATAACATTATCTCAAATCCACACCTTAATATTCAAAAAAAATATTTCGAAAAATTTAAATCTTTATTTATAAAATCTGGGGTCTCACACAAGGATTGCAAAATAGAAACTCATCAAGAAAGCTAATCTGAGATACATACAAATCAGAATTTCACTCTTTTAGTCTCAGTTTACAGTGTTGTTTTTGTATTCCTTCTTTTAATATCTATTGTAAACATATCACAAGTCTAGGTTGGATTGGGGATTTTATGTGAGACCCAAAATTTTATGAATAAAGATTTAAATTTCTCGAAATATTTTTTTTCAAAATTATGGTGTGGATTTGAGATAATGTTATAGTTGTGGGTAATATTTATAAATTTTAAAAAGTATGCAAGTTGTTGTATAATATTCGTTTGCTCGGGAATATTTTTTATCGAGGAATATCCGTGACGACAAAGATAATCATTGGTGGACCCTCATTAACGGAATTATTGCCTTGATTGAGAAAACGACAAAAATATTTTTATGAAAATAACTATTAAGTTTTACCGTTAAAACTGCTGAACTACTCAAGAGTAAAAGTACGCTTATAATGCTGCGGTTTCATAAGAGAGCACCACCAGATTGATTATTGATGTTTACGTGAGAAGTCACTCGCTTTTGTTCAATTATTGCTACAAAGAATTATTGTGATAAGATCTCACGTTATTTGATTCAATTTTATCAATATTTTATATATTATTAAATCAAGAATTGAAACGACGAAGTTATTAATATTATTATTTGCAATATTAACGATGTCTAGAAGTTCTCGCCAAGGAGAGGTTTGGTCACCTAATCATGCTACATAATAGGAGAAATCTTTATTGAAATCCCTCTTTCCTGAAACGACGACCGGTCGAAATAATAATAGTGAATTATAATAATGATGATGAAGTTTGTTTTATTATTATTATAAATGTAATAAAATGTAAAACTTTTATATAAAATGTAATACTTTTATAAAGTTATTTGTTTTATTAGACTATAAATAAAATATATTATATTCTATTATGCATAGTATTTGTATAGTAAAATCTTTTTATATAAAAATGTAATACTTTTATAAAGTTATTTATTTTATTAGACTATAAATAGAATATATTATATTCTATTATGCATAGTGTTTGCATAGTGCTCGCATAGTGTTTGCATAGTAAAATCTTTTTATATAAAATGTAATACTTTTATAAAGTTATTTATTTTATTATATTTTAAATAATATATATATATATATATATTATAAATAGAATATATTATATTTTATTGCATAGTATCCTTTCTATTTTTCTTATAAATAGGATGCTTAGTTAGAATTGAAAATCATACCAGAAGTTCAGAGAATTCTTCTTCTATAATCTTGAGCGTATTCTTTAGAGTTTAAGAAAGCTTTGAGCATAGTGCAAGTTTTCTTCAAGTATATCCCCGCCCTACCTGTCGGAGTACACTTCTTTATAAGGTAAGGGATATTATTTGTTGTATTCGTAAGGGGTATTATTTCTTTCGTATTCATGAAGAGAACTTCTGTTATTCCATTCTTTATTATTTTGTTGGAATAACCTGTATACGTGGACTACCCTATACATGGTGAATTTCTTCTATTATTACATTCCTTATTATTCTGTTGGAATAACCTGTATATGCGAAGTACCGCATACATGGTGAAATTTTTCTGTTATTCCATTCTTTATTATTCTGTTGGAATATCCTGTTTGTGTGTATTATGCATGACCTAGTTCCATTATTTATTATTCTGTTGGAATAACCTGTCTGTGCGGTCTATCGCATGCATGGTGAATTTTGTTGTTATTCCATTCTTTATTATTCTGTCGGAATATCCTGTCTGTGCATTTACGCATGACCTGGTTCCATTATTTATTATTATGTTGGAATATCCTGTCGGTGCGGATTACGCATGACCTGGTTCCATTCTTTATTATTCTGTTGGAAATAACCTGTCTGTGCGATTTATCGCATGTATGGTGAATTCTTCTGTTATTCCATTCTTTATTATTCTGTTGGAATAACCTGTCTATGTAGATTACCACATGCATGGTGAATGATCCTTTGTATTCATATGAATAGTATTTTCATTTAAAAAGGGGTTTCTACCAGGGGCAGTTTCGTAATTTTTCTAACCCTCAAAAATTTTGGAAAAAATTGAAATGATAATTTGTCATCATCCTCATGCTTATATTGTGATGAAAGTCATCTTTGGCTTACGTGCATAGATGGACTTGGTATGATTATGACCAGGGATCATTCGGTATAATCATGACCTGTAATGTTATAAATGATGTGGTAAAAGTCCCCAGTGGCCTGTAGTGCATTGATGGACAGTTTTTGGTATGATTATGACCAGGGATTATTCGATATAGTCATGACAATTGATGATTTAATGAATATCCTTGGCCCGTAGTGCAGAGATGACTCGATGATGTGGTTTATTTATTAAGCTGAGTCTCAGCGATAAAAATTGATGAAAACATTTTAAATCATAGAAGATAGTAGATATCATGCTCTACTTGACTCTTCTAATGGATTGCTTATTTTGTTGCAGTTAAACTTGATGTCTATTGTATTTTATCAGTTTAGCATTGTTGAAGACTAATGATAATTTATTCTGCATTATCTTAGTCATAATATTTCTTACTGGGCTAGTTGAGCTCACCCCTTTCCTTCACTGTTCTCTTTAGAAAATGAGAACGTAGCCGGGACTAGTCGGGGAATGGAGTGACGGTCTAGATGATAGTATTAGTAGTCCTCACTATTCTATTAAATAGTGTGACAATAAATGTAATGAGGACTCCTTTGAGTGTGGATATTGTCTAGATGAAAATATTCTTATTAAAACTCTCAATTTATGTCTTGTCGTATTTTACACGACTGTTGTATAATTAGTTTGTATTTGTATTCAGTACCTTGTATCTGGCGACCCAAGATGGGTGATGTATACCTATTTTGGGGGCGTCACATTTTATTTTAGTAATATTCAGTCTGTACAACGAAGCTATCAAAGTCTCAGAGGTGAGAGGTGTTGCAGAGGTGCAAAGGGGGCAGAGGTGTCCAATCGATCATCGTTGTAACAGGGAGTTCTATTTACTTTGTAATTGCTGAATATTATTTTAATGAAGTGAGTCTCCAATCCTAGTTGGGATTGGACGTGGATTAGGCTACTAGACTAGAGGATAGGGGCTGAACCACGTAAAAATCTTGGTGTGATTTACTGTTCTTTTGTTTTTGTTTTAAGCTTCAATATTCTGCAGATTTTGTTTACGTCGGAAAAATTTTATACTAATACGGATAGGTATTAGCTGTCCATTTATAACAGACGAAGAACATAACTAATACGGACAGGGTTAGACCATCCGATTATAGTCTGCTATAGTATAATTTAAAATTTGACCACTGTAGATCACTTTGGGTATTTACACCTATTCACCCCCTTCTAGGTGTGCTTAATTACAGGATTTCATTTGGTATCAAAGCAAGGCTCTACTAATATTGATCTTTGCAGGTCGTAGGGAAAGATCCTATGGCACACCTCAATTTTCAAGAAGGTCAATCTATAAGCCGACCACCTCTGTTGATAGGAAGCGAAAACTTCAACTTTTGGAAGTTCAGAATGAAGATTTTTCTTAAAAGAGACCCATGTGAATGGTGGCTTGTTGAAAATGGACCTGTCATTCCTAGACATAACGATGGCAAACCAAAGGCTCTCATGGAGATGGATGCAAACGAAAGCTATATGTTTTCCTACAACTCAAGAGCCATGAACACCTTGCTAAGCGGAATGGTCCAACTTGAAATTGATAAAGTATCATCGTGCAACACAGCAAAAGAAATGTGGGATACTATCTTGACAAGCCACGAAGGTACTTTCAAAGTAAAAGAGGTGAAGTTAAGTATGCTAATGTAAGACTATGAGTTATTCAAGTTAGAAAAGGATGAACCAATTAATGAAGCTCAAGGGAGATTTCTCACTCTTATGAACTCTCTAAGTATGCTCGGCCAAAAAATTGATCAAAGGGAGATAAATAAAAAGATACTTAGAGTCATGCCCAAACGGTTTGCACCAAAAGTTACAACTCTTCAAGACTCGACTACAATCAATTTGATGGAAACTCTAACTTTTTTTGGAGAGCTTGAAGAATTCAAAAATCAACTAAAGAGGTATGATGAAGAGGATGAAGCACCAATAAAGAAAACATTGGCACTTCAAGTCGAGAGCAACAATGAAAGTGATCGCAAAGATTTTGATGAAGAAATTGAAATGATCTCAAGAAAACTCGAGAGACTACTACAAAGGAAGAAACAAAGAAAAAATCAAAAAAGTAGCTCAACTCCAGTGAGTAAGTCCGAAACGAAACAAGAAGAAGAAATTGTCCAACTCTGTTTCATGGGACTAGAAGATGATGATCAACTTGAGGTAACAAATTTTCATGAAGCTTTTAAAATATCTATGCCTGATTATATTGCTTTATAAAATAAAAATCAACAGCTCAAAAAGAAAACTGTATATTTTAAGAATTGTGTAGATGAGCTAATGAATGAAGTTAAGTCGCTTAATAAAGAGAGAAAATAAAATGAATATCTTAAAAATGAAAATGAAGTGTTAAAAGGAAATTTGAAAATGAGAGATGCATGCATAAATGCTTTTAATGATGGAAAAATGATGAATGTTCAACATGATGATAATATAACAAATGCATAACTAACATCTTTAAAAAATGATCTTGCTAAATTTGTGCAAGGAGAAGAGAATTTAAATATAAGGTTAGGTGCACCAAGGTCTAGTCTTGATAAACAAGAAATTGGGTATAATCCTATTAAAAATGTAAAAAATAGAACTAATGATAATATTAGAATGATTAATAGTAAACCAAGGTTTAAGCCACTTTATTGTTCATCGTTTATTACTTGTAAAAAATGTGGTTTTAAAGGTCATTTTGATTATAATTGTAATAAAATTAGAATAAAACAAATTTGGATAAAGAAATGTGATTTATATGCTACTAACCCAAATGGACCCAAGAAGATTTGGGTACCAAAAAGGTAGAGAAGATTTGTTTATTTTGTAGATATCTCAAGTTCAAAATGGAGACGAATGATACTTTACTTTGAGAGACTACACTAAGGAGCTCAACTATCAAGCTTATTATTAGTAACAAAATGTTGATATATATATATATATATATATATATATATATATATAGGTAACAAATCGCAAAGGTATGATCATTTTGTTTATTTGCTATATGTGATTTTGTTATAAGCTTGCTAAATTGATATGAATTAATTTTTGTTGATGACAAAGGGGGAGAGATATTTGGGTAATGATGATTATGTTTTAATTAACTTGTGCTTAATGATTTTTTTTTGATAATGACAAAGGGGGAGAGATATGTGATATTTGGATCAAGTCATTTTTTTGCTCATTAATATGCATAAATTTAGGGGGAGCCTTATAGATAGGGGGATCATATGAATTCAAAAGATAATATATTGTCATCATCAAAAAAGGGGAGAATGTTAGTTTTTATTATTGGTGATTTTAATAATGATAATATATTTGGGTTTGTGTAATGGTCTTATTTGATTTATTTGGGCTACATATTAATTATATAATAGTTTGCATGGATTATTGCATAGGTTTATTTCATAATCACTTTGTATGGCATAAAAGTTTACTTTAGGATGGAGAGTGACTAAAACAAGTTGGGTTATATTTTTACCACGTGCTTTAGTTTTTATGGAATCTAATATAACTAGGAATCTCATATTTTTGAATTGCTGGGTTATATATATGTTATCTGTTTGGTTACCAATTCATATTTGGCTTGGAGATTTTTTAGGAATTGGTTTTATTAAGGACTCTTATTTAAAGTTGATGGAGCAGTTATTGTTTTTTAAGATACATACTAACAACAGTTGCTATTTTGAAAGAAACATGCTAATTGCTAGTAAGACTCTTTAAGCTAGTCTTTGGATTTTATTTGACTCCTTCATAGCAATTTATCTCTTATATATATCTACTGACTGTTATGGCTAATGTTTATCTTCTATTTCAATTAAAAAGTAATAACCGTTGCTTTGATGAATTGGAACGTTACATGACATAGCCGTTGCTCTACTCCTTTATATATACTGCTTTGCTCGGCTTATCGGAAAGACGAGAATTGCAAAATAGAAACTCATCATGAAAGCTAATCTGAGATACATACAAATCAGAATATCACTCTTTTAGTCTTAGTTTACAGTGTTGTTCTTGTATTCCTTCTTTCAATATCTATTGTAAACATAGTACAAGTCTAGGTTGGCTTGGGGATTTTATTTTAGTAATATTCAGTCTGTACAACGAAGTTATCAAAGTCTCAGAGGTGAGAGGTGTTGTAGAGGTGTCCAATCGATCGTCGTTGTAACAGGGAGTTCTATTTACTTTGTAATTGCTGAATATTATTTTAATGAAGTGAGTCTCCAATCCTAGTTGGGATTGGACATGAATTAGGCTACTAGATTAGAGGATAGGGGTTGAACCACATAAAAATCTTGGTGTGATTTACTGTTCTTTTGTTTCTGTTTTAAGCTTCAATATTCTGCAGATTTTGTTTACGTTGAAAAAAATTTATACTAATATGGACAGGTATTAGCTGTCCGTTTATAATAGACGAAGAACATAACTAATACGGACAGGTTTAGACCGTCCGATTATAGTCTGCTATAGTATAATTTAAAATTTGACCACTGTTGTAAGACCCCAACTTTTATGAATAAAGATTAATTTCTCTCGAAATATATTTTTAAATATTATGATGTGGATATGGTATAATGTTATAGTTGTGGGTAATATTTACAAATTTTGCAAAGTATGCAAGTGGTTATATAATATTTGATTGGTCAGGGAATATTCATTTTAACAGGGAATATTCGTACGACGACACAATCATTGGTGGACCCCACAACGGAAGTATTGTCGTAGTTAAAAAACGACAGAATTATCTTTTTATAAAAATAATGGCGAAAGTTTTACCGTTAAACCGTTGAACTACACCGGTAGTAAAAAGTACGATGAATACGCATGGTTGCATAGTAGCAATACGATATTGATTATTGATGCTTACGTGAGAAGTCACTCAGCTTATACTCAATTATTGCTACAAGAATTGTTGCATCATATCTCTCATATTATTGATTCAATTATTATCACAAAGATCATCATCGCATAATATTTTATATTATTAAATCAATAATTGAGACGAAAAAGTTATTCATATTATTATTTATAATATTGACAATGTCTAGAAGTTCTGTCAAGGAGAGGTTTGGTCACCTAATTGCGCGCTAATAAGGAGAAATCCTTATCGGAAGCCCCCTCTTTCCTGGGAATGACCTGATTGTTAAATATTGTGAGTTATAATATTAATGATGAATAAGTTCGTGTTAATTAAAGATGAAATTGATAGTTCTATTGTGTTGGGATTATTAGTGTTAGTGGAAATTGACATTTATTTTGATAATAATTGATGTTTGGAAGTTATGCTGACCAATCACGTAATTAATCGGATAAATGAGCAATTAATTGCTATTAATTCACATGTTTATAACTATTTGTTCACATGTGTGTACTATTGATTCACATTCATGTACTATTAGGGGAGGTGGTGCAAGATTGATAATACTTGCATGACTAAGTTAAAAATGGAGGTATAGATGGAGGTACTATACTGTAATTTATATTTTCACATGTATAGAGCTATTGATTCACATGATTGAACTATTGATTCACATGATGTACTATTAGGAGAGGTGGTGCAAGTTTGATAATACTTGCAGGACTAAATTAAAAATGAAGGAAAAGATGAAGGTATTATACTGTAATATTTTGAGCCCCAAAACGTGTAATTATCGAAACTAGATTTTCCTATAAATAGAAGCTCATTGTTCCTTCATTCTCACCAATTCACTAAGTCTCACAAGAGCAATTATAGAGAGAGAAGTTATAGAGAGAGAATCTATAGAGAGAAAGAAGAAGAGAAGTCTGCTACCTCACTATTCCAGTATCCAGTCTTCTTCTGAGGTAAGGGATATTATATTTTTCAAGATCTAAATAGAATAATATTTTCTTCCATACTCTGTAGTATGTGAGTCATATTATTTCGTTTCATATTCCTGATTATACCCTCATTCTGTTAAAGTATTGCTTCTATACTCCATGAAATTAGTAGAATATCCTTGATATTTGCGCTTCATCCAGTATCTTTTCATGGAAATATTATTATGAGCTTTCTTGATAATTATTGATCGTTTCATGCCGGAATACTATTCATGAGTTACTATTTACGGGTTACTATTCACCCAGTTACTATTCACTCAAATATTATTCACTCGGGTATTCGGGGCACTTTTTATACCGGAGTACTATTCACGTGTTACTATTCACGGGTTACTATTCACCCAATTACTATTCACCCAAATATTATTTACTCGGGTATTTAGGGTACTTTTTATGTCGGGATACTATTCACGAGGTACTATTCTCGAAGTACTATTCATGGGGTACTATTCACCCAAAAAATATATTCCTTTTCTTTCCAAATTATTTTTGATACATGAATATTATTCTTGAATTTTACTCCACAAAGCAGTATCATGTTGACAATTTGGATATTTTTTAACTCTGGATAAATTTAAAGTCTTTAAAATTTATCCTTGATTTCGTTTGATTAATGCTTATATCATTGTCATCATCCTCATGCTTATATTGTGATGAAAGTCATCTTTGGCTTATGTGCATAGATGGACTGTTGATTGGTACGATTATGACCATGGATCATTCGGTATAATAGTGATCCATAATGTTATAAATGATGTGGTAAAAGTCCTTAGTGGCCTATAGTGCATTGATGGATAGTTGTTGGTATGATTATGACCAGGGATTATTCGGTATAATCATGACCATTGATGATTACATGAATATCCTTGGCCCGTAGTGCAGGGATGATTCGATGATGTGGTTTATTTATTAAGCTGAGTCTCAGCGATAAAATTGATGAAAAACTTTTTAAATCATAGAAGATAGAAGCTATCATGCTCTACTTGACTCTTCTAATGGATTGGTTGTTCCGCTACAGTTAAATTTGATGTTTATTGTATTTTATCAGTTTAACACTGTTAAAGGCTAATGATAATTTATTCTGCATTATCTTAGTCATAATATATCTTACTGGGCTAGTTGAGTTCACCCTTTTGCATTCATTGTTCTCTTCAGGAAATGAGAACGTAGTCGGGACTAGTCGGGGAACGGAGTGATGGTCCGAGATGGTGTTATAGAATGTGACGCCCCCAAAATACGTATACATCACCCATCTTGAGTCGTCAAATACATGGTACAGAATTCAAATACAACCTTAATTATACAACATGAGCTGTGAGTTTTAATACAAATATTGTCTTCTAGACAGTATTCAAACTCAAAATACGACAAAACATAATCTGAGAGTTTTAACACGAATATTATCATCTAGACAATATTCACACTCAAATTCAATCTTATTACATTTATTATCACTATTTCATAGAATAGTGAGGACTACTAATGCTATCATCTGGACCGTCACTCCATTCCCCGACTAGTCCCTGCTACTTTCTCATTTCCTGAAGAGAACAATGAAAGCAAAAAGGGTGAGCTCAACTAGCCCAGTAAGAAATATTGTGACTAAGATAATGCAGAATAAATTATGGTTAGTTTTCAACAAAGTGTTAAACCGATACAATATAACAAATATCAAGTTTAATCTAAAATTAACAAGCAATTCATTAGAAGAGTCAAGTAGAGAATAAAATCTACTATCTTCTATGATTTAAAAGGTTTTTCATCATTTTATCATTTGAAACTCAAATTTTAATAAATAATTCACATCATCAAATCATCCATGCACTACAGAGGCAAGGATATTCTTTAAGATCGTGACCATGAATTATCCATGCACTACGCAAGCAAAGATAATCATGTTTTCATCAACTATTCCGATCATGCCATAAAACAATTCATGTTTTTGCACCTTTGGTCAAGAGAATTCATAGCCATAATCATACCAAAAATCATTCCATCAATGCACTACGGGCCAATGAGGACTTTTTTCCACATCATTTGTAACATCACTACCATAATTATATTGAATAATCCTCGTCATAATCATACCAAGTCCATCTATGCACTACAGGTGCCACGTATGACTTTCAACATAATATAAACATGAGGATGATGATAATGACATAATAATTCAATAAAACAAGTTCAAGAATTAATTTATCTAGAACTAATAACGTCCAAATTGTCAACACGATACTTCTTTGTAGAGTAAAATTCAAGAATGCTCGTAAGAATATTTCCATGAAAAGATATCGGATGAAGCGCAAATATCCGTGGATATTCTACTAATTTCATGGAATATAGAAGTCAAAACTTTAACCAACCGAGTATAATAAAGAATGAAATAACAAAAAAAAATCACCGTGCATGCGATAGATCGCACAGATGAGTTATTCCAATGTAATAATAAATAATCGGAACCAATTCACGCATAAATGCACGCATGTGATATTCCAATGTAATAATAAATAATGGAACAGTCATGCGTAACGCATTGCATTTAGATATTCTAATGTAATAGTAAATAATCTTAACTCAGTCACGCCAGAACGTAAACGCACGCATGTGATATTCCAATGTAATAATAAATAAGGGAACCAGTCATGCGTAAATGCACGTATGTGATATTCCAATGTAATAATAAATAACGGAACCAACCATACGTAAACACACGCATGTGATGTTCCAAATGTAATAATAAAGAATGGAATAACAACGAGATTCACCATGCATGCGATAGAATCGCATGCATAAAAGTTATTCCAACATAATAATAAATAATGGAACCGTGTCATGCGAACGCATTCTATGTGATGTTCCAAATGTAATAATAAAGAATGGAATAATGTAAGAATTTCACCATATATGCGATTGCTTGTGATGATGTGTTATTCAAACATAATAATAAGGAATGGAATAATGTAAGAATTTCACCAAGTATAGGGTAGCCATGATACAAAGTTATTCCAATAGAATAATAAAGAATGGAACAATGTAAGTTCTCTTCATGAATACAAAAGAAATAATACCCCTTACGAAAGTACAACAAATAATATCCCTTACAAGTACAACAAATAATATCCCTTACCTTAGAAAGAAACTAGATCTTTGGAGTAGTGAAGTAGCGAATATACTTTTCTTCTTTCTCTCTATAGTTTCTCTCTAGAGTTTTAGTGAATTCGTAAGAAATAATGAAGGAATGGGCTTCTATTTATAGAAGAATGGATCTGAATAAGAACTTCAATTCATGAACTATCCAGTATTGATTTACTTTTAAACGACAAATCCATATTGATTTACTATGCAAAGACACTATGCAGTACTATACAACACTATGCATAATAAAATTTAATATATTCTAATTATTGTCTAATAAAAAAATAACTTTATAAAAGTATTTTGTTTTATATAAAAAGATTTTACTATGCAAAATACTATGACAATATATAATATAATATATTCTAATTATTGTCTAACAAAATAAATAACTTTATAAAAGTATTCTGCTTTTATATAAAAAGATTTTACTATACAAAACACTATGCATAATAGAATATAATATATTCTAATTATTATCTAACAAAACAAATAACTTTATAAAAGTATTCTCGCTTTATATAAAAAACTTTTCTGCTTTATTACATTAATAATACTAATAAAACAAAATTTATATATATAATATATATATATATATATAAATAAACTTCTGTGACTTCATAAAAAGACACCTCGATATATTTAACAACATTTATCATCATTATTATAATTCACAATATTAATAGACTAGGTCGTTCCTAGGAAAGAGGGGGCTTTCCAATAAGGATTTCTCCCTATTGGCGCGCAATTAGGTGACAAAACCTCTCCTTGCGTAACTTCTGAACATCGTTAATATTGCAAATAATAATATTAATAACTTCATCGCCTCAATTATTGATTTAATAATATATAAAATATCGACAATAATCAATCAAATAACGTGAGATACTTATGCAATAATTATCGCAGAATAATTGAACAAAACCGAGTGACTTCTCACGTAAACATCAATAATCAATACCGTGTGCTACTATGCAACCACGCCAGACATCGTACTTTACTACTACCGAAGTAGTTCAATGCTTTTAACGGTAAAACTTCCACCGTTATTTTCATAAAATTATTTTTGTCATTTTCTCAATCCGACAATAATTCCATCATGGGTCCACTAATGATTGTGCTGTCGCATTTAATATTCCCTGTTAAAATGAATATTCCCCGACTAATCGAATATTATATAACAACTTGCATACTTTGCAAAATTTATAAATACTACCCACAACTATAATATTATATCAAATCCACACCATAATTTTGAAAAAAATATTTCGAGAAATTTAAATCTTTATACATAAAATTTGGGGTCTCACATAGAAGTCCTCACTATTCTATAAAATAGTGTGACAATAAATGTAATGAGGACTCTATTTGAGAGTGGATATTGTCTAGAAGGCAATATTCTTGTTTAAACTCTCAGTTATATTTTGTCGTATTTTGCACGAAAGTTGTATAATTAAGTTTGTATTTGATTTATATACTATGTATTTGGCGACTCAAGATGGGTGATATATACCTATTTTGGGGGCGTCACAACTGTAGATCACTTTGGGTATTTACACCTATTCACCCCCTTTAGGTGTGCTTAATTACAGAATTACATAATTAACTGTTGGGTATGACACGAATCCTTATTGAATTTGAATTGAGGTATTAACTAGAATCGGTTTTGGTTTAGGAAAGTAATCTTTTTTAGCCATACTCAATTTAGTATTTCTAATCCTATTTGGTTATGGATTTGCCTATGGCCTATAAATATAGGTGCTAGGATTTTGGAGAGTGGACATTCAGAAACATTTTAAGAATTCTCATAGTTTTATCTATTTGTCTTGTACTCTTCAGATATTTATTTAGTGGATTTCTTCTGCCTTCTCCGTGGTTTTTTTTTGATTTGAGTTTCCACATAAAACCTTGTGTTATTGCCTTTATTTTTCGCGTTGATTTATTGTGTTTGCCATAGTTTGTCATATCAAACTGGTATCAAGAGCTTGGTTATTATCGATTCATACTATGGCGTTGAGTTCGACTTCATTAACGAAATTTGATATTGACAAATTCGATGGGAATATTAGTTTCAGTCTTTGGCAGGTTCAGATGAATGCTGTTCTTACTCAGCAAGGCTTGAAGAAAGCTATTGTAGGGAAGCAAATGAAGCATGTAGATATGTCTGATATGGATTAGGAGACGAAGAAAACTAGCGAGATATCTGAGTAAGAATGGGAAACTATGGATGATAAAGCACTTTCAGTAATTCAATTGTGCCTTTCGAATGATATGTTGCAAGAGGTTTGAGCAGAAACTATAGCTGCTGATTTGTGGAAGAAATTAGAGTCTCTTTATTTGAAGAAGTCCCTCACTAATATATTGAGACTTAAACAACGTTGTTACACCTTGCATATGTCAGAAGGTACTCAAATCAAATCCCATACCACTGAGTTTAATTCAATTGTAACAGAGTTATAGAATATTGATGTTAAGATTGATGATGAAGATCAAGCCCTATTGTTGTTAATCTCATTACCTCTTTCATATAAACACTTTAGAGACACTATGATTTATGGTAGAGACAATATCTCAATTGAGGATGTTAAGACGAATCTTATGAGTAAATAAAAACTAGATTCTGAGATGACTTTTGGAAAAAGTGACGATCAAGGTGTTGAATTGTTTGTTAGAGGGATGTAAGTTGAGAGAAATTCAAAAGATGGTAGTACACATAGATCAAAATCTCAAAATAAGAATTTCAGCTGTAACTATTAATGTCATACAAAGGGGCATAATTGTCCAAAATTGAAAAATAAGGAATAGAGAGGAGACAATCACGGTCAGATTCATAGTGGACAGAGTGTGAAGAACCAGCAGAATCAGTGGCAAGAAAGCCTGCTCAGGCTAGTATTGCTGAGGATAGTGATGATCTTTTGTTAGTAGTAGATGACAGAGAAAGACTTAGCAGTGATTGGATTTTGGATTTTGGGTGTTCTTATCATATATATGTGTCCTACTCGTGATTTGTTCTCCACATATGAACCGTTTGATGGTGGAATTGTTTTAATGGAAAATAATTCTAAATGTATAGCAATTGGCATTGGTACAATTAAAATTAAGATGCATGATGGCATAATCAGGACATTGTCAGATGTTAGACATGTTCCAGGTTTGAAGAAGAATCTCATATCTTTGGGAATAATAGATGAAAACGGGTGTAAGTACACAGCTGAAGGTGGAGTTATAAAGATTAGTAGAGGCTCTCTTGTGTTGATGAAACGAATCAAGGTCTCGATTTTTTATATAAGTCAAGGGTTCTACAACTCTGATTCGTGATGCAATTTTCTCTTGCCATCGCAGATGACACCATTAGGTTGTGGCATATAAGGTTAGGTCATATGAGTGAAAGAGGCATGGATGCTTTGAGTAAAAGAGGTCTTTTGTGTGGACAAAAAATAGGAAAACTGGACTACTGTGAGCATTGTGTCGAAGAAGAAATGAGTTAGTTTCAAGACTGCGGTTCATAGAACAAAATGGACTTTGGACTATATTCATTCAGACCTTTGGGGCCCTTCACGAGTTCCTTCCAAAGGTAGCGGTGCACATTATATGTTAACCTTAATTGATGATTATCCTAGGAAGGTTTGGGTCTTCTTCTTAAAATATAAGAATGATGTTTTTGTGATTTCAAACAATGGAATACTTTGGTTAAGAAGCAGACTGGGAACTGTCGTTTACACTCATAAATTAACCTCACTTTTACTTTATAAATTCAAACAATTAGCACAGTAGTAAGTAAGGATCGATCCCACAGAGAGTGATTTGTTTTAAATTTATCCTATGATTTCTAATGAAAAAGGGATTTTGAATTAATTAACTAAATTAACAAGAATAAACTAATACGATTAAACAATGAATAAAATGTTTCAGTTCATCAATTCAGTATCACCTTTTTACAACAATAGATTAATAGTGTAGCATTATTTACCCTTCAACGAAACTAATAGCCTTAGGTAACAACAAGCTCTACTACCCGAAACTCCCCTTAGATTGTCACTCAATGAAACAAGCTATTCACAAGATTCTAACCATTATATATGTGATGCCCCTAAAATAGGTATACATCACCCATTCTGAGTCGCCAAATACATGGTACAGAACTTAAATACAAACATAATTTATACAACTGTTAAGTGTCGTGCAGAATACGACAAAACATAAGCAGTGAGTTTTAATACAAATATTATCTTCTAGACAATATCCAAACTCAAATTCCATGTCATTACAATTATTATCACACTATTTCATAGAATAGTGAGGACTACTAATACAACCATTTGGATCATCAATCCATTCCCTGACTAGTCCCAGCTATATTCTCATTTCCTAAAGAGAACAGTGAAAGAAAAGGGTGAGCTCAACTAGCCCAGTAAGAAATATTATGACTAAGATAATGCAGAATAAATTATCTTTAGCCTTCAATAATATAACAACTGATAGAATACAATAGACAACAAGTTTTAGATCAACAACTGGAGCGGAATAAGCAATCCATTAGAAGAGTCAAGTAGAGCATGATATCTACTATCTTCTTATGATTTAAAAGTTTAATCATAAATTTTATCGCTGAGACTCAGCTTTAATAAATAATCCACATCACTGAATTATCCATGCACTACGGGCCAATGATATTTGAGTTTTCACCAATGGTCATGAACATGCCAAACAACAATTCATCTTTGAACCCTTGGCCGAAGAGAACATATGGTTATGATTATACCAACAACTTTCGCTGAGACTCAGCTTAATAATCCACATCACTTGTAACATTACAGGTCATGATTACACCGAATAATCCCTGGTCATAATCATACCAATCAACAGTTCATCTTTGCACTCTTGGCCGAAGATGACTTTCATCACAATATAAGCATGAGGATGATGACAATGATAAAAGAATAATGAAATCAAGGATAAATATAAAAGACTTTAAATTTATCTACAGTTTAAAAATGTCCAAATTGTCAATATGATACTGCTTTGTGGAGTAAAATTCAAGAATAATAATGAATCAAAAATGATTTAGACCGAAAAGAAATTAATTTTTGTCATGAATAGTACCCAGGTGAATAGTACCCGAGTGAATAGTACCCCGTGAATAGTACTTTGGGAATAGTACCCCGTGAATTGTACTCCGATACGAAAAGATAAAAAATTATCAAGAATGCTCAGAATAATATTTTCATGAAAAGATACTAGATGAAGCGCAAATATTAAGGATATTCTACTAATTTCATGGAGTATAGAAGCAATACTTTAACAAAATGAGTGTAGAATTCAGAATCTGAAACGAAATAATATTACTTATATATTACAGAGTATAGAAGAAAATATTATTTTTTACGAATACTGAACAAAAATAACATGCTTACAACTGTTGAACGAAAATAATATTCCTTACGAATATTAAACGAAGATGATATTTCTTGCGAATATTGAACTAAATAAAATTTTTTACAAATACGAAAAATAATATCATAAGCGAATATGAAATAAATAATACCCCTTACCTCAAAAGAGAGCAATTCCGACTGGTATAGCGGGGATATTCTTGAAGAAAACTTTCACTGTTTTCTACACTCAAAGCTTCCTAAAACTCGAAAGAAATACGCTCAATATTATAGAAGAAGAATTCTCTGATTCTGGTGTGATTTTCATTTCTAAACTAAGCATTTTATTTATAGGAGAATGGAAAGATACTATTTAAATTTAGAAAATCACGGAGTGCACAGAAAAGAAAAATCATGGACGACATACGACTGAATTCGTATGAAAATTTTTGATTTTACTATGCTGCACTATACAAAGACTATTATACATACTATGCAAAGATTATGCAACACTATGCAAAGATTATGCATAATAAAATATAATATATTCTATTTTTCATAAAAAACAAAACTTATAAAATATATATTTATATATATATTTCCCTCCCAGCCATGCCATCCTAATTTTTTTTTCATTACCCGTGACCAAAAATCCCACACCCTCCCCAAAAGTCACAAACATATGGACCCCACCACATTATATATATATATATATATATAATACTTGTATATATATACTGAATAATTTTCTACCGATTATTTTGAAAAATGAATAAGTGGTGGTCCAATTAATAAACAAAATTTATAAAAAATACTTCATAAAAAATTCTCTCAATATTTTTAACAATATTTATTCATCATTATTATAACTCGCAATATTAACAACCAGATCGTTCTCAAGAAAGAGGGGGCTTTCCGATAAGGATTTCTCCCTATTGGCGCGTAATTAGGTGACCAAACCCCTTTCTTCGACAGAACTTTTTAGACATTATTAATTATGCAAATAATAATATGAATAACTTGTCATCTCAATTATTGATTTAATAATATAAATATTTTGACAATAATTGAATCAAATAACGTGAGATACTATGCAGTAATTACTGTAGCAATAATTGAGTAAAACTGAGTGACTTCTCACGTAAGCATCAATAATCAATACTGTGAGCTACTATGCAGCCACGCCAGACATCAGCATTTTTATCACCGGGTATTTCAACAGTTAACGGTAAAACTTTCGCCGTTATTTTTATAAAAAGATATTTCTGTCGTTTTATAACTCCGATAATAATTCCGTTGTGGGGTCCACCAATGATTGTGCCGTCGTACGGATATTCCCTGACAAAAAGAATATTCTCCGACCAAACGAATATTCCCCGACACAACGAATATTTTATAATCACTTGCTTATTTTGCAAAATTGATAAATATTACCCACAACTATAACATTATATTAAATTCACACCTTAATATTAAAAAATATATATTTCGAGAAAATTAATCTTTATTCATAAAATTTGGGGTCTTACAATATAACATAGAACAAGCTCTCTAGATTTAATATAATATTAGCATTAAGAATTAGGGAATTAGATTATTCCAAGCAACAAACACATAAGCTCAGATTGTTTAACTTGTCTTCTAATGCTCATAGCAATACTCAAAAGCTTGTCCACAATCAGGTGTTACTAATTACTATTTGTGATTAGAAACAATATCAATTAAACATAATATTATTCCTTAATCTAGCATATGATATTTGTTAACCAACTCAATCCAGCAGAAATCAAATCAGTTAAGCCAAATAGCATTCAGAAATTAAATCAGATTATCAAGAATGAATTTTATGTGAGAAGGAATAAATAATGAATACTCAATTAACTATTAATTATAAATATGGTTCAACATCCCTTAGTACTAAATAGAAAGAACTTAGCTCATGTCTTCAATCCTCCAATGTTGTCGATGAGAGAATGTAGTAAATAATTGAATGAATAAAATCCTGACTATCATCCTCTATTTATAGTGCTAGACAAAGTCCTAAATTATGTGGGAATTAGAAATTCAAATCCTAAAAGGAATTACAAATCATAACTAGTTTTCATAAAGAAATAGAATCCAATTTAGAAATAAATCTCAGTATAAAGATATCCTAAATCTAAAAGAAATATCAATCCAATTCCATGTAGAAATTTGCTAAAATCTACTTTTAGAAACTTTCCAAAAATTCAAGATTTCCCAATTTTTCCGCTCAAATTCGCCCATATTTCCTACTGCGACGTCCTTTGAGAAAACGACCATAACATTTGATCTGGGAGGAGTTACGGGGCCTGCTACCTATAAAATCAAATTTCTCGACGAGATCTACAATTTTCATTCTCTGATAATTTACATATTCTGGCTGCATCAAGGTTTAAATCGGGCTCCAAGTAACTACTATGTAAATTGCAACTTCCAAACTTTGAGGTTCAACGTCCGTTTAGTAAAAAGATAATAAATTTTTCATATAAACTCTGATTGGGACGATTCAAGATGTTTCGAAAAGCTAAGGAAGAGCTCTACAATAAAATCAAGTCCCAAGCCAAGACCATGTGTAAGACCCCAACTTTTATGAATAAAGAATAATTTTCTCGAAATATATTTTTGAATATTATGGTGTGGATTTGATATAATGTTATAGTTGTGGGTAATATATAAAAATTTTGCAAAGTAAGCAAGTGGTTATATAATATTCGATTGGTCGGGGAATATTCGTTTTAACAGAGAATATTCGTACGACGACAAAATCATTGGTGGACCCCCACAATGGAAGTATTTTCGTAGTTAGAAAACGATATAGTTGTCTTTTTGTAAAAATAACGGCGGAAGTGTTACCGTTAAAACTGTTGAACTACCCGGTAGTAAAAGTACAAAGAATACGCTGCGGGTTGCATAAGAAGAGACACAATGTATTAGTTATTGATGATTACGTCAGTTATACTCAATTATTGCTACAATAATTGTTGCATCATATCTCTCATATTATTGATTCGATTATTATCACAGTATCATCTGCATAATATGTTATATTATTAAATCAATAATTGAGACTACAAAGTTATTTATATTATTAAATTATAATATTTACAATGTCTAGAAGTTCTGTCAAGGAGAGGTTTGGTCATCTAATTACACGCCAATAATGAGAAATCCTTATCGAAAAGCCCCTCTTTCCTCGGGAACGACCTTCGTTGTTAAATATCAGAGTTATAATATTAATGATGAATAAGTTCGTGTTGATTAAAGATGAAATTGATAGTTCTATTGTGTTGGAATTATTAGTGTTAGTGAAAATTGACATTTATTCTGTTAATAATTGATGTCTGGAGGTTATATTGACCAATCAGGTATTTAACCGGATAAATGAGTAATTAATTGCTTTTAATTCACTTTATTATAACTATTTGTTCACATGTGTGTACTATTGATTCACATTCTTGTACTATTAGGGGAGGTGGTGCAAGATTGATAATACTTGCATGACTAAGTTAAAAATGGAGGTATAGTTGAAGGTACTATATTGTAATTCGTATTTTCACATGATTATAACTATTGATTCACATGATTGAACTATTGATTCACATTATTTACTATTAGGGGAGTTGGTGCAAGATTGATAATACTTGTATGACTAAATTAAAAATGGAGGTACTATACTGTAATTCATATTTTTACATGATAATACTAATGGTTCACATGATTGAACTATTGATTCACCATTATTTACTATTAGGGGAGGTGGTGCAAGTTTGATAATACTTGCAGGACTAAATTAAAAATGAAAGAAAAGTTGAAGGTATTGTACTGTAATATTTCGAGCCCTAAAACGTGCAATTATTGAAACTATATTTTCCTATAAATAGAAGCTCATTCTTCCATCATTTCTCACATATTCACTAAAGCTTTAGAGCAATTATTATAGAGAGAAATTATAGAGAGAAAAAAGAAGAGAAGTCTGCTATCTCACTATTCTAATATCCAGTTTCTTCTAAGGTAAGGGGTATTATTCTTTCAATACTCGTAATAGTTGTTATTCCATTCTTTATTATTATGTTGGAATAACCTGTCTATGCGAAGTACCGCATACATGGTGAAATTCTTCTGTTATTCTATTCTTTATTATTCTGTTGAATAACTCTACTACGCGGCTCTATCGCATGCCTGGTGAATTCTGTTGTTATTTCATTCTTTATTATTCTGTTGGAACATCCTGTCTGTGCGGATTACGCATGACCTGGTTCCATTCTTTATTATTCTGTTGGAACATCCTGTCTGTTCGGATTAGGCATGACCTAGTTCCATTCTTTATTATTCTGTTGGAATATCCTATCTGTGCGGATTACGTATGACCTGGTTCTATTCTTTATTGTTCTGTTGGGAATAACCTGTCTGTGCGGTCTATCGCATGCCTGGTGAATTCTTCTGTTATTCCATCCTTTATTATTCTGTTGGAATAACCTGTCTATGTGGATTACCGTATGCATAGTGAATGATCCTTCGTATTCATTCCTTATTAAATTATAGAAATGATCTGCTCACGCGATTACCGCATGGCGCAAAAAATCATTTGCAATTTCATATATTCTATTATACTCAAATTGGTTAAAGTTTTGGCTTCTATACTCCATGAAATTAGTGGAATATCCCGATATTTGTGCTTCATCCAAAGATCTTTTCATGGGAATATTCTTCTGAGCATTCTTGAATTTTACTCCACAAAGAAGTATCATGTTGACAATTTGGACGTTATTGATTTCTGGATAAACTAAAATTTTAAATCTTTAAAATTTATCCTTGAACTTGTTTTAATGAATTATTATGTCATTGTCATCATCCTCAAGCTTATATTGTGATGAAAGTCATCTTTGGCTTACGTGCATAGATGGACTTGGTATGATTATGACCAGGGATTATTCGGTATAATCATGACCTATAATGTTATAAATGATGTGGTAAAAGTATTTAATGGCTCAGTAGTGCATTGATGGACAATTTTGGTATGATTATGACCAGTGATTATTCTAAGATAGTCATGACCATTGATGATTTAATGAATATCCTCGGCCCGTAGTGTGGGATGACTCGATGATGTGGTTTATTTATTGTCGAGTCTCAAATGATAAAAAATTGATGAAAACATTTTAAATCATAAAAGATAGTAGATATCATGCTCTACTCGACTCTTCTAATGGATTGCTTATTCCGTCATAGCTTAAACTTGATGTCTCACCGTATTTTATCGCTTTAACATTGTTGAAGACTAATGATAATTTATTCTGCATTATCTTAGTCATAATATTTCTTACTGGGCTAGTTGAGCGCACCCTTTTGCTTTCATTGTTCTCTTCAGGAAATGAGAACGTAGTCGGGACTAGTTGGGGAACGGAGTGATGGTCCGAGATGGTGTATGTATTAGTAGTCCTCACTATTCTATAAAATAGTATGACAACAAATGTAATGAGGACTCTATTTGAGAGTGGGTATTGTCCTGTAAGGCAACATTCTGCTTAAACTCTCGCTTATGTTTTGTCAGATATTACACTTACTCGGTTGTATAATTAAGTTTGTATTTGTATTCTGTACCATGTATTTGGCAACTCAAGATGGGTGATGTATACCTATTTTGGGGGTGTCACAGTTGGTATCAAAGCTTAGGGATATGATCCCTAGCTAAGATGTGAGACAAGAACTAGGAGGGGAGAGATGGGGAATTCCTTCGCTAGAATGACCTACCTAAGTTTATTTGGTATTTAATTGGTCAGTCAGAGTATAGGGATAATATGTGATATGATAATTAACCCTTGTTTTGTGGCAGTATTTGAAAATGGCATCCGAAAATGTTGAGATAAGCAATGAAGCACATGAGACCGTTGAGTCACCACAGATTAATACCTAGGATAATGTTCAACATGAAGACAATAATCCTCAGGTAAACAACAACGATCAAATGATGAACGATGGGATGTTCAGTGGTTTTATGCAATTCATGCAACATCAGGTGAAGGCGGCTCTTGTTCAAAATGCAGGTGGAAACACTGATAACTCTCGGACGGTCATCGCTAATCAGTTCAAGGAGATGGGACCACCGGAGTTTTTTGGAGAGCCAAAACCACGTAAGGCAGATATGTGGATAAAGCAGATCAACAAGATATTTGATGTCTTGGGATGCTCCGAGGAGCAAAAGGTTCTCTTTGCCACCTTCATGTTGCGAGCAAAGGCAAATTACTGGTGGGAATCAGTAAAGCGTACTCAACCTGCTGCACTGAAGATGTCTTGGGAGAAGTTCCAAGAACTGTTCAACGGCAAGTACTTTCCTGAAAGTATTCGTCATATGAAGGAGGTAGAGTTCATCAAGCTTGAGCAAAACAATATGACTGTGGCATAGTACGAAGCTAAATTTGCCGAGTTGTCTCAATTTGCGTCCCACTTGGTTGATAATGAGGAGAGAATGACGTGGATTTTTCTAAGAGGTTTGAAGCCCGAGATACGTCAATACCTTATCTCTCATAAACTGTGTTTGTATTCAGATGTTGTGAATAGGGCTCAATTATTGGAGTGTGATAATGAGTCAACCCAACCAAGAGAGAGCAAATGCAAGATGTCAATAATACCAAAGTGGTAGCAACATCAAGCAAAGGACAACAAACGTGGAGGGAATCAACATGCCAGAAATGGTAATCACTTCGGTGGTAATCATGGCCATGACAATAAGAGTGGACATTTCAAGAAAAGGAGATTCAATAATGATGGAAAGACTTCAGCACCAGCACCTGTTGTTAAGGAAGGAGAACGACCACCGGTCGTATGTTACAAAAGTGGAGGGGAAAGACACATAAGTCCAAACTGCATGATGTAGGCCAAAGCATGTTACAATTGGGGAAAAGTAGGTCACCTAGCCCGATTTTGTCGTGCACCAAAGTCAAGTCCAGCTGGGATGGAGGGATCAACGGGTGTCCCAGACAAGACAAAACCGGTAGTTCAAGGGAGAGCATTTGTCGTAACCTCCTAAAAAGTGAGGAATCCGAACGAGGTGATCACGGGTAAGCTAATCATAAACTCTAGCGAAGTTTATACTTTATTTGATACCGGTTCTACCCATTCCTTTATTTCTCCTACTTGCACTCAACGTTTAAATTTGACTCCGGAGAAATTAGACTTTGACTTATCTGTTGAAACTCCCTTGGGAGAAACCTTCATTATATCCAAGGTTTATAAGTCTTGTTTGATTCAAATCGGTAACCGCACATTACCTGTCGATCTTATTTCCTTGAAAATATTTGCATTTGATGTGATTCTAGGGATTGATTGGTTAACTACTCATCATGCTAAAATTGATTATTTTCGTAAGGTTGTTAGCTTTCATATTCCTAACCAACCTATTATGCGAATTCAAGCAACCAAACCACTAAAATCATTCACTATCATATCAAGTCATAAAGCTATTCATTTATTGAAAAATGGATGTCAAGCTTTCTTAGCCCATGTCACGGATTTAAATATAAATACGTCAGATTTGAATGATATTTATATTGTTAATAAATTTCATGACGATTCCCGAAGAACTTCCCGCCTACCCCGTAGCGTGAAATTAAATTTTATATAGACCTTGAATCGCACAAAAACCCATTTCCAAAGCCCCATATCGAATGGCTCCTATTGAACTTCGTGAGTTAAAACCCAACTACAGAAATTGTTAGACATCGGTTTCATTCGGCCCCAAGACGCTCCTCAAGCGTGCTTCTGCTCAATTCGTGAAGAAGAAAGATGGAAGTATGCAACTTTGTATTGATTATCGGAGTTGAATAATGTCACCATCAAAAATAGGTACCGCTGCCTCGCATTGATGACCTATTTGACCAGTTGCAAGGAGCCAAATTCTTTTCAAAGATCGATCTTCGTTCTGGATATCATCAGCTGAAGATTAGAACTGAGGATATTCCAAAGACTTCCTTTAGAACTCGGTACGGGCATTATGAATTCTTAGTCATGTCTTTTGGATTGACTAATGATCCTACTGCCTTTATAGACATGATGAACCGAGTATTCAAGGAATATTTGGATCACTTTGTGGTCGTATTTATTGATGACATCGTCATATACTCCAAAACCCGTGAAGACCATGAACAACACTTGAGGCTGATACTTCAAAAGCTTCGTGAAAACAAGCTTTATGACAAGTTGAAGAAATGTGAGTTCTGGCTTGAGGAAGTTGCATTCCTAGGGCACGTGATATCAAATCATGGAATATCTGTTGACCTGGTAAAGATTGAAGCAATTCAAAGTCGAGCAACCTAAGTCAAAGATCAAGTATGTAGCTTTCTCGGCTTAATGGGTTATTATCGGAGATTCGTGGAAGGATTTTCTCGAATCGCTACTCCATTAACTCAGCTGACTCGAAAAGATACAAAATTCGGTTGGAGTGAGGAATGTGAAAAGAGTTTTCAAGAACTCAAAAGGAGACTCATTTCAACACCTATTCTGACAATACCATCTGGCTCGGAGGGATTTGTCATCTACAGTGATGCTTCAAGCAAAGGGTTAGGATGTGTTCTCATGCAACATGGGAAAGTCATAGCCTATGCCTCACGACAACTCAAAGAATATGAGAGGAATTATCCTACTCGTGATCTAGAGTCAAGGCGGCATATGTTTTTTGGCTTAAGATTTGGAGGCATTACCTGTATGGAGAGAAGGTGGAGATCTATACGGATCATAAAAGCCTCAAATATTTCTTCACTCAAAAGGAACTCAACATGCGGCAACGACGATGGCTTGAGTTGTTGAAAGATTATGATAATACCATTCAATACCATCCTGGAAAAGCGAACGTAGTAGCTGACACATTGAGTAGAAGATCATATGCGGGTACGAGTGCAATATTGTCAACTCAAAGGCCCATTTTGTATGACTTGGAAAGGATAGAAATAGAGTTAAAGACTCCAAGGACCCATGTGATGATGGCAAATATACGAGTGGAACCGATTTTAATCTATAAAGTTAAAGCTGCTCAAGCTACAGACCTGGAGCTGATGCGTATGAGGAAGAAAGTGCAAGAAGGTGCTATTTCAGAAGTAAGAATCGATAAAGAAGGAATACTTCGAGTCAACTCTAGACTTTGTGTTCCTAAAGATTTTGACTTGAAGTTTAAAATCATGATGGAGGCGCATAACACACCGTTTGCAATCCATCCTGGGAGTACCAATATGTATCGTGATCTTCGACATATATTTTGGTAGAGCAATATGAAGAGAGAGATAGCGGGGTTTATCTAAAGTTGTCGAACTTGTCAACGAGTCAAGGCGGAGCATCAAGTGCCAAAAGGTCCATTGCAACCACTTGAAATTCTAGAATGGAAGTGGGAGCACATTACCATGGATTTCGTTACTGGTCTTCCCAAGGTTTCTTAAGGCATAGATGCGATTTGGGTCATTGTTGTCAGATTGACCAAGTCTGCTCATTTCTTACCAATACGAGAAACTTATACACTTGAACGTCAAGATTGATAAAGGAGATTGTAAGATTGCATGGTATGCCAGTATCCATAGTTTCTGATCGAGACCCAAGATTCACTTCAAGATTTTGGGTTAGTTTGCAAAAAGCTATGGGCACGGATTTACGATTTAGTTCGGCATATCATCCTCAAACGGATGGGCAGTCGGAAAGGACTATTCAAACTCTTGAAGATTTATTAAGACTCTGTGTTCTTGACTTCAAGGGAAGTTGGGACAAGTTCTTATCATTGGTGGAGTTTTCCTACAACAATAGTTATCAATCAAGTATTGGCATGGCTCCATTTGAGGCGTTGTATGGAAGAAAGTGTCGTTCTCCAGTATGCTGGGATGAGGTGGGTGAAGCAACGTTGTTGGGATCGGATTTGGTACGTATGACTACGAAAAAGATTCAAATGATCTGACAACGTATAAAAACCTCACAAGATCGACAAAAGAGTTATGTTGATCTTCATTGAAAGGACGTGGAATTCAATATTGGATATCATGTGTTGTTACGTGTTGCTCCATGGAAAGGAGTTACAAGATTTGGAAAGAGAGGAAAGCTCAATCCTCGATTCATTGGCCCATTTATAATCCTCGAACGAGTAGGAACTGTGGCCTATAGACTCGCCTTACCGCCAAGTATGTCTCGTGTTCATATCGTTTTCCACATATCTATGTTACGTAAATATGTGAAAGACCCGAAACACATTATTGAATTAGAACCAGACGAGATAGAGTAAGATTTAACGTATGAAGAGGTACTTGTTAAAATCTTGGATTAGAAGGATCATATTCTACGCTCTAAAGTTATACCTCAAGTCAAAGTTTTGTGGAGAAATCACAATGTTGAGTAAATGACCTGGGAGTTAGAATCTGAATTTAAATCAAGGTATCCTCACCTCTTCAACATACCAGGTACGCACCCTAATTTCGAGGACGAAATTTCATAAGAAGGGGAGGTTGTAGTTGTAAGACCCCGAATTTTTTTTAAATAAAAAGGAATTTCCTTTATTTATTATTTTGAAATAGTAAGGGTTGATTTGATTAATGTGGATAGTTAAGGGTTAAATACGCAAATATTTCAAAATAAGCAAGTGGTTATAAAATATTCATTTTTGTCGGGGAATATTCGTTTGGTCGTGGAATATTCAGATCAGTTTCGAATATTCGTGATTTACTCACCAAGCCCATGTGTGGGCCCCATAACGGAAAGCGATTGGATGAAGAAAACGACAAATATAAGTTGGTTAAAAATAACTGCGTAGTTGTTACCATTAAGACCGTTGGAATACCCGGTGGTTTAAATACGAATACGCTGGGTCAAGACAAGAGTTGCCAACACTCAGATTGCATTGCGAAAGATTGTTGAATTATTGATCCTTACGTAAGAAGGCACTACTCAATAATTTTTACAAGAGAATTATCGCTCAATATTTTATTTTATTGATTCAATAATTCTTTGCATTGATATTTTATATTATCATTGCTCAATAATTGTCACCGCATTATTATCTCCATTATCGGATCAATAATTCATATTATTTGAATAATATTATTAGATAGCATTATTGGCAATGTCTAGAAAGTTCTCATCGATGAGAGGTTTGGTCACCTAATCATGCCGCCAAGAAGAGAAATCCTTATCTGAAAGCCCCTTTCTCGAACTACCGGTCATCATAATTGTGATTCTCAATATTATTTGTGAATAATTAATTATTGATTCATATGATAAAGAAATATTTATTTTATGTGGATATAAATGATGGATTTATTTATGTGGTTATAAATGAAGAAATTATTGTTGAGGTGTTTTATCAAGATTTTACCGTGATTGGAGGTATTAAAAATTAAATCGTGGGTTTTGAGATATATTGCGGGATTATAATTTTTAATCCGACCGTTGATTGTGGTAATTTTTGGGTATGTTATACATACATAAGTTGAGTATATGTCCACAAATTTTGAACCGTTAAAATGCACGAATGATTTGTTATGAATTTTAAGAGGTGTCTGATTCGAAATTAGGGTTATAATTGATTTTGGTGGAAAATTCTAGAATTGAGTGGGCCCCACTTGTGGTTGGTGAAGAAATGTGCTGAATTTTATTTCAAATGTGGTGGGTGGCAATAGTAGCGGTAAAGCCATCGTAGTAGCTTGGTCAAGTCCTGCTTGGTAGTAACATTTTCCTATAAATGAGGGCTAAGTTAGAATTGAAAATCACACCGTAAACAAAGTTTTCTCTCTTTCTCTCTATATTATTGAGCGATTTTGTGAGTATTTAGATACTTTGAGAGTTGTCGCTTAGTACAAGTTTCATTCAAAGATCACTTGAGCCTTTCCTTCCGGCAATCGATTCTTTGAGGTAAGGGATGTTATTTTCTTTTCGGATGATATTATTTCTTCAATATCATTATCTTTGAAATATTGGTTGGAACTTTTTATCAAATTTGGAACTTTTTCATGCCTCGGGTTACTATTCATGAGTTACTATTCACGAGTTACTATTCATGAGTTACTATTCACGAAGTTACTATTCACGAGTACTATTCATGAAGCGTGAAAATATTTTTTTTTTGGAATTTCTATCTTTTGGTGTCTGAGTTACTATTCACGATATCTGACTATTCACGATATCTGAGACTATTCACGATACTTGTACTATTCATCGAAAAATAAAATTTCTTCTTTTCGTCTAAAATATCTATTCGGATACTAGCTTTGATTGTATCCATGTTTTGATCATTCTTGAATTTTACACCACTATGATTATTTTTGAGGTATTGTTGGACATGGATAAAACAAAGTACTGAATCCTTAATCCTTAATCCTTGTCATTTTGTTTCACCGGATTCGTTCTTTAAAATATTTTTCATCATCCTCGGTCCTAAATGATGATATTATTGAATATCTTTGGCCCAGAGTCAAAAGATGAATGATTTCTCAAGAATATCTTTGGCTCAGTAGTGCAAAGATGAGCAGTGTTTAAATGAACATGACCAATCGATGAATATCTTTGGCCTGTAGTGCAAAAGATGAACAGTGTTGAGATGAACATGACCGATCGATGAATATCTTTGGCCCAGAGTGCAGATGAATGTTCGATTTGAGATGAATATTGATTGATGTTACAGGATAAAATTTTGATGATGGACCGTTAAATTCATAGATTATAGTAGATTTCATTCTCTACGTAACTCTTCTATGAATTATTATTTCACTGCGAATATTGATCCGAAACTTGTTGTCTATCAGTATTCTATCGATTTTTCCTCGTTGAAGACTAACGATAATTTGTTGTATATTATCTTAGTCATAATATTCTTTATCGAGCTAGTTGAGCTCACCCTTTTCCTTTTTGTTCCATTCTTCTCGTGGAGGCGAGAATATAGCGAGTACGAGCCTGGGTATGGAATGAAGGTTTTAGAAAGGATTGTTTAGTAGTCCTCACCATTTTTGTAAAATAATGTATCAATAAATGTGATGAGGATTTATGTGAGTATAAATATTGTCTAAGATAATATTTGTATTTAAACTCACGCTTTCTTGTTGTAATAATAAAGTTGTAGTTGTTTCGTACCATATATTGACAACTCAGAATGGGTGATGTATACCTATTTTGGGGGCGTCACAGTAGGACCCCAACTTTTATGAATAAAGAATAATTTTCTCGAAATATATTTTTGAATATTATGGTGTGGATTTGATATAATGTTATAGTTGTGGTTAATATTTAAAATTTTTGCAAAGTAAGCAAGTGGTTATATAATATTCGATTGGTCGGGGAATATTCGTTTTAACAGAGAATATTCGTACGACGGCACAATCATTGGTGGAACCCACAACGGAAGTATTGTCATAGTTAGAAAATGACATAGTTATCTTTTTATAAAAATAATGGCTAAAGTGTTACCGTTAAAACTGTTGAAATACTCGGTAGTAAAAGTACAGTAATACGCGTGGTTGCATAGTAGCACACGGTATTGGTTATTGATGCTTACATGAGAAGTCACTCAGTTATACTCAATTATTGCTACAGTAATTGTTGCATCATATCTCTCATATTATTGATTCGATTATTGTCACAGTATCATCTGCATAATATGTTATATTATTAAAGCAATAATTGAGACGATAAAGTTATTTATATTATTAAATTGCAATATTTACAATGTCTAGAAGTTACATCGAGAAGAGGTTTGATCATCTAATTGCATGCTACCAATAAGGAGAAATCCTTATTAAAAGCCCCTCTTCCTCGGGAACGACACGGTTGTTAAATATTGTGAGTTATAATATTAATGATGAATAAGTTTGTGTTGATTAAAGATGAAATTGATAGTTCCATTGTGTTGGAATTATTAGTGTTAGTGGTAATCGACATTTATTCCGATAATAATTGATGTCTGGAGGTTATATTGACCAATCGGGTATTTAACCGGATATATGAGCAATTAATTGCTATTAATTCACATGATTATAACTATTTGTTCACATGTGTGTACTATTGATTCACATTCTTGTACTATTAGTGGAGGTGGTGCAAGATTGATAATACTTGCATGACTAAGTTAAAAATAGAGGTATAGTTGAAGGTACTATATTGTAATTCGTATTTTCACATGATTATAACTATTGATTCACATTCATGTACTATTAGGGAAGTTGGTGTAAGAATGATAATACTTGTATGACTAAGTTAAAAATGGAGGTATAGATGGAGGTACTATACTGTAATTCGTATTTTCACATGATTATAACTATTGATTCACATGATTGAACTATTGATTCACATTATTTACTATTAGGGGAGGTGGTGCAAGTTTGATAATACTTGCAGGACTAAATTAAAAATGAAAGAAAAGTTGAAGGTATTGTACTGTAATATTTCGAGCCCCAAAATGTACAATTATCGAAACTATATTTTCCTATAAATAGAATCTTATTCTTCCTTCATTTCTCACCAATTCACTAAAGTTTTAGAGCAATTATTATAGAGAGAAATTATAGAGAGAAAGAAGAAGAGAAGTCTGCTACTTCACTATTCCAATATCCAGTTTCTTCTAAGGTAAGGGGTATTGATCTTTCGTATTCATGAAGAGATTTATTTTCTTTCAATACTCGTAAGAGTTGTTATTCCATTCTTTATTATTATGTTGGAATAACCTGTCTATGCGAAGTACCACATACATGGTGAAATTCTTCTGTTATTCCATTCTTTATTATTCTGTTGGAATAACCTGTCTGTGCGGTCTATCGTATGCTTGGTGAATTCTGTTGTTATTTCATTCTTTATTATTCTGTTGGAACATCCATGCATGCGGGATTACGCATGACCGGTTCCATTCTTTATTATTATTCATTGGAACATCCTCATCGTGCGTATTTACGCATGACCTAGTTTCATTCTTAATTATTCTATTAGAATATCCTGTCTGTGCGGATTATGCATGACCTGGTTCCATTCTTTATTATTCTGTTGGGAATAACCTGTCTATGCGGTCTATAACATGTGTGACGCCCCCAAAATAGGTATACATCACCTATTTTGAGTCGCCAAATACATGGTACAGAATACAAATACAATCTTAAATATACAACATGAGCTATGAGTTTTAATACAAATATTGTCTTCTAGACAGTATTCAAACTCAAAATAAGTCCTTAATACATTTATTATCACACTATTTCATAGAATAGTGATGACTACTAATGCTATCATCTAGACCATCACTCCGTTCCCCGACTAGTCCCTGCTACGTTCTCATTTCCTGAAGAGAACAATGAAAGCAAAAGGGTGAGCTCAACTAGCCTAGTAAGAAATATTATGGCTAAGATAATGCAGAATAAATTATCGTTAGCCTTCAACAGTGTTAAACTGATACAATATAACAAACATCAAGTTTAACTGCAGCGGAACAAGCAATCTATTAGAAGAGATAAGTAGAGAATAAAATCTACTATCTTCTATGATTTAAAAGGTTTTTCATCACTTTTATCGCTGAGACTCAGCTTATTAAATAAACCACATTATCCCTGCACTACGGCCAAGGATATTCATTAGTATCACGACCACAAATTATCCATGCACTATGGGCCAAGGATATTCGTGTTTTCATCAATGGTCATGATCATGACAACAATCGTCCATCAATGCACTACGGGCCAACGAGAGACTTTTACCACATCATTTGTAACATTACTATCCACGACTATACTTTGAATAATCCTCGTCATAATCATACCAAGCCCATCTATGCACTATAGGCCACGTACGGCTTTCAACATAATATAAACATGAGGATGATGACAATGACATAATAATTCAATAAAACAAGTTCATGAATTAAATTTTAAAGATTTATAAGTTAATTTATCCTCGAACTCAAAAACGCCCAAATTGTCAACATGATAATCTTTTTGGAGTAAAATTCAAGAATGCTCGGAAGAATATTTTCATGAAAAGATATCGGATGAAGCGCAAATATCCGTGATATTCTACTAATTTCATGGAGTATAGAAGCCAAAACTTTAACCAACCGAGTATAATAGAATATATGAAATCGCAAATGGATTTTTTACGCCCGCCATGCGGTAATCCACGTAGATGCATCATTTCCACAATTTAATAAGGAATGAATACAAAGGATCATTCACCATGCATGTGGTAATCCACATAGATAGGTTATTCCAATGAATAATAAAGAATGGAATAATGTAAGAATTCACCATGCATGCGATAGGCCTTGCATGCATGAGTTATTCCCAATGTAATAATAAAGAATGGAATCGTCATGCGAAATCGCATGCATGTGATATTCCAACATAATAACAAAGAATGGAATAACAACGAAATTCACCGGGCATGCAATAGACCGTCATGCATGTGTTATTCCAACGTAATAATAAATAATGGAACCGAATTCATGCGTAATACGCATGCATGTGATATTGCAAATGAGAATAATAAAGAATGGAATAATGTAAGAATTTCACCATGTATACGGTATTGTGACAGCCAAAGTTATTCCAATGTAATAATAAATAAGTGGAACTGTGTCATGCGAATACGCATGCATGGATATTCCAAATGTAATAATAAAGAATAGAATAATAGAAGAATTTCACCATGTATGCGATTGCCCATAGCCAAAAGTTATTCCAACATAATAATAAATAAGTGGAACCAGAATCACGCGTCCGCATCCATGCATGGGATATTCCAAATGTAATAATAAAGAATGGAACAACAAAAGAATTTTACCATGTATGCGGTACTTCACATAGACATGTTATTTCCAACATAATAATAAGGAATGGAATAACAATAGCTCTCTTCATGAAAATGAAAGAAATAATACCCCTTACCTTAGAATAAACTGGATAATCGGAATAAAGGAGGTAGCGACTTTTCTTCTTCTTTCTCTATAACTTCTCTATAATAATTGCTCTATAGCTTTTGTGAATTGGTGAGAAATGAAGGAAGAATGAGCTTCTATTTATAGGAAAATATAGTTTCGATAATTGCTCGTTTTAGGGCTCAAATATTACAAAGATAATACCTTCCTCTTTTCTTCATTTTTAATTTAGTCCTCGCAAGTATTATCAAACTTGCACCACCTCCCCTAATAGTTAATAATGTGAATCAATAGTAAATCATGTAAATCAATAGTTCTAGACATGTGAAAATATGAATTACAGTATAATACCTCCATCTATACCTCCATTTTTAACTTAGTCATGCAAGTATTATCAATCTTGCACCAACTCCCCTAGTAGTACATGAATGTGAATCAATAGTACACACATGTGGACAAATAGTTATAATCATGTGAATTAATAGCAATTAGTTGCTCATTTATTCGATTAATTACCTGATTGGTCAATATAACCTCCAGACATCAGTTATTATCGAAATAAATGTCAATTTCCACTAACACTAACAATCCCAACACAATGGAAATATTTTTCTCAAAAATTTCATTTTTGAAATTTTGAAGTTTGACTTTTTTCGAAAAAGTCAATTGTTGACTCTTTTTTTTGACCAAAAAGTTAACCCCAGCAAATTTTGTGTTTGTAGTCTATTTCTACTAATTTCATCGTTTCGGACTCAAATATCACGTCCGCATCTCCAAATTCAACTCCGAACTCAACTTCAATTTTTAATAATATTCATCATTAATATTATAACTCACAATATTTAACAACCAAGTCGTTCCCAGAAAAGAGGGGGCTTTCCGATAAGGATTGCTCCTTATTGGCACGCAATTAGATGACCAAACATCTGATTGACAGAACTTCTAGACATTGTAAATATTGCAATTTAATAATATGAATAACTTTGTCGTCTCAATTATTAATTTAATAATATATCATATTATGCAGATGATACTGTGACAATAACCGAATCAATAATATGAGAGATATGATGCAGCAATTACTGTAGCAATAATTGAGTATAACTAAGTGACTTCTCACGTAAGCATCAATAACCAATACTGTGTGCTACTATGCAACCACGCCAGACATCGCATTTTTTACTACCGGGTAGTTCAACAGCTTTTAACGGTAACACTTCCAACAATTATTTTTATAAAAGATAATTCTCATTGCTTTTTTACTACTTACGACAATACTTCCATTGTGGGGTCCACTAATGATTGTGTTGTCGTCACGGATATTCCCTCGACAAAAAGAATATTCCCCACCAAACGAATATTTTATAACAACTTGCATACTTTGCAAAAAATTTCACATATCACCCTTTAACTTTAACCCTTTATCAATTTAACTATTTACTTAAATAAAATAATAATTATAAGAAAATTGAATACTTTCATTTCATAAAATTCGGTCTTACAAAGATGCTCGGTGAATTCTTCTGTTATTCCATTCTTTATTATTATGTTGGAATAACCTGTCTATGTGGATTACCACATGCATGGTGAATGATCCTTCATATTCATTCCTTATTAAATTATGGAAATGGTCTGTCTACGTGGATTACCGCATGACGGGCGAAAATCCATTAGCAGTTTCATATATTCTATTATACTCAGTTAGTTAAAGTTTTGGCTTCTATACTCCATGAAATTAGTAGAATATCCTGGATATTTGCGCTTCATCTAGTATATTTTCATGGGAATATTCTTCTGAGCATTATTGAATTTTACTCCACAAAGAAGTATCATGTTGACAATTTGGACATTATTGATTTCTGGATAAACTAAAATTTTAAATCTTTAAAATTTATCCTTGAACTTGTTTTATTGAATTATTATGTCATTGTCATCATCCTAATGCTTATATTGTGATGATTATATTGTGATGAAAGTCATCTTTGGCTTACGTGCATAGATGGACTTTGTATGATTATGACCAGGGATTATTCGGTATAATCATGACCGTAATGTTATAAATGATGTGGTAAAAGTCCTTAGTGGCTCAGTAGTGCATTGATGGGACGCTTTTGGTATGATTATGACCGAGGATTATTCTTAAGTATAGTCATGACCATTGATAATTTAATTAATATCCTCGGCCGTAGTGCGTGGATGACTCGATGATGTGGTTTATTTATTAAGCTGAGTCTCAGCAATAAAAATTTATGAAAACATTTTAAATCATAGAAGATAGTAGATATCATGCTCTACTTGACTCTTCTAATGGATTGTTTATTCTGCTGCAGTTAAACTTGATGTCTATTATATTTTATCAGTTTAACATTGTTGAAGACTAATGATAATTTATTATGCATTATCTTAGTCATAATATTTCTTACTGGGCTAGTTGAGCTCACCCTTTTGCTTTCATTGTTCTCTTCAGGAAATGAGAAAGTAGCCGGGACTAGTCGGGGAATAGAGTGATGGTCCGAGATGGTGTATTAGTAGTCCTCACTATTTTATAAAATAGTGTGACAACAAATGTAATGAGGACTCTATTTGAGAGTGGATATTGTCTAGAAGGCAACATTCCTGTTTAAACTCTCAGTTATGTTTTGTCGTATATTACACGACGGTTGTATAATTAAGTTTGTATTTGTATTCTGTAACATGTATTTGGCAACTCAAGATGGGTGATGTATACCTATTTTGGGGGCGTCACACCATGCATCTAACTTAATACTAAAAACTCTGTAATTTTTCCTTTTTCCTCATTTCTGCTCCAATTCTTCCTGAAATCATTAAACACCTTAATGAGCTCATATACACATGAAACATGCAATAAAACTAAACATAAAGGAATAAAAATAAATGAATAATATGCAGTCATCAAATTCCCCCACACTTGGTCTTTACACGTCCTCGTGTAAAACAAAAGTTTGATTTCCAGAAAAAATTTATTCAACCATTATGTCAAAAGATTTCAAGATACAAATCATGACTTTCAACACTAAAGTCACAGAAATCTAATTAATGCTTCATCAGTTAACTCACAATAAACAACCTTACCATTTCACAAACGAACTTCATTAAATCAACCTGTAACCACAAAAGAAACTTTCCTACAGTCCACATACTTACTCAACTTGGTTATTATGGAACAAAAATCGTGCACACTGACTCACAACCCAAAACAAATTTTCTTTACTTTTTAATTTTTTCATAGAACCTTTTCTTTAGCACAGATGAATGTATTTTTATGTTTTTCTCGTAATTTTTTCTTTTCTTGACATGTGCAATGTCTCCTATTTTTAGGCTTTTCAGAGTTACTCATGTAGTGAACTTTCCACCAACGACTCCCAAACCAGATGATCTTAGGGTGCTGGGTGTAGAGACACCCCTAGGGCTTACTTATTCAAGTAATAAAAGCCACAAAAATCAACTAGTCAAGATGCTTTTATCTATCACACTTTTTAGCGTGAATATCGATGCTTCCCGAGGCTTGGATACCTAGTTATTCCGTACAATAGACATTGAAGCAAATTTTTCAATCATCAATTTTTTTCTCTTTTCTCTTTTCCCTTTTTTTCATTCATTATTTTTTTCAACTTTTCTCCACATGGTTCTGCAATAAGCATAAGAAAGTTAAATAGTTCCAAGTTATGAAATCAGTGCACATAAACAACTCCACAAATAACTTTGTCAAATAAACATGCTTCTCATATTCAAGTACTCATGTATCATAAATTCAATTTAAATCAATTACTATGGATCATTGCTTAGTTTTCATCATTCATCAACTAATTATGCATCAAGCAGAATCTAAATTTTAGCATCGATTTTCAATCTTTGACTTTAATCTTTTTAACACATAGCCAAATAAAATCATGAAACCAAAATTTTCAAAAGCATTAATTTTTTCAAATTCCCCATCAAAATCGGATCAATATCCCCTAATAAAATAAAAACCTAAATCTTTCCCCCACACTCAAACCTTATATTGTCCCCAATGTAAGAAAATCATGCAAAGAAGAAAATACTACTAGCTAAAATGCAATAAAAAAAAAGCTAAAAATTGAAGGAATAGAAAAATCAAATCTGAGATCTTGGGTTACCTCCCAAGCAGCTGCCCTTGTTTATTGTCATTGGCTTAACATCATCATTCTCATCCTATGTAATTGGGCTTTTATACTTCAAGTGGACTGGTAAAAGTTTTAATTCATTAGGAGCATCCTTCAGATCACGATTTTGCTCCATTCCAGTCAAAGTTATTTTCAGTTATTCATTGTATTGATTGATAATTCTTTTTGGCTGAAAATAAAGAGCCCATTGTACTCTAAATTCTTTGTATTAAATTCTGAGTTCAAGCCTTATTTGGCTTGATCGATCTAATAGTGGATATGATGTATTCAAAGGGAGCTTTCAAGGTTGTAGAGGTGAAAAAATAACAAAAAGACTGAAAGACTGGACTGAAGACTCCAGTCTAAGATTGGTGAAAGTCCAATAAAAATCTAGAAGGAGAGTTGAATAGATTATTGAGTTATTTACACTTTCTAGTACATTTTTAGAAAAAAATATAACAAAGGTGCATCAAAAAAATATTTATAGAATTAATACATTTTTAATATTTTATTTATAAAATTAGTGCACTATGGAAAATCACACCACCCTCCTCTCCTCAACTCTCAGATCTAACCACCTCTATTTCCTCCCTCTTCCACCGCCACCACCGTCATCTCGCCTCCCTTCTCTCCTCCTCTTCTCTCTTCTTCCTCACCCTCCACCACCTCTGTGATGCCCCCAAAATAGGTATACATCACCTATCTTGAGTCGCCAAATACATGGTACAAAATTCAAATACAACTTAATTATACAACAGTCGTGTAAAATATGACAAAACATATGCTGTGAGTTTTAATACAAATGTTGTCATCTAGACAATATCCACACCCAATTGAGTCCTCATTACATTTATTATCACACTATTTAACAGAATAGTGAGGACTACTAATGCTATTATCTGCACCAGTCACTCCGCTCCCCGACTAGTCCCCTCGCTTCGCTCTCATTTCCAGAAGAGAACAATGAAAGTAAAAGGGTGAGCTCAACTAGCCCAGTAAGAAATATTATGACTAAGATAATACAGAATAAATTATCGTTAGTCTTCAACAATGTTAAACTGATACAATATAACAAACATCAAGTTTAACTACAGCGGAACAAGCAATCCATTAAAAGAGTCAAGTAGAGAATAAAATCTACTCTCTTTTATGATTTAAAAGGTTTTTCATCACTTTTATCGCTGGGACTAAGCTTAATAAATAATCCACATCATCCATGCACTACGGCCAAGGATATTCATTAGTATCACAACCATAAATTATCCATACACTACGGGCCAAGGATATTCATGTATTCATCAATGGTCATGATCATGCCAACAACTGTCCATCAATGCACTACGGGCCAATGAGGACTTTTACCACATCATTTGTAACATTACGGTCATGATTATACCAATTAATCCCTGGTCATAATCATACCAAGTCCATCTATGCACTATAGGCTACAAATGACTTTCAACATAATATAAACATGAGGATGATGACAATGATATAAGAATTCAATAAAACTAGTTCAAGAATTAATTTATCCAGGAATTAATAACGTCCAAATTGTCAACATGATACTTCTTTGTAGAGTAAAATTCAAGAATGCTCAGAAGAATACTTTCATGAAAAGATACTGGATGAAGCGCAAATATCAAGGATATTCCACTAATTTCATGGAGTATAGAAGTCAAAACTTTAACCAACTGAGTATAATAAAGAATGAAATAACAAAAGAAATCATCGTGCATGCGATAGACCGCAGACAGCATGTGTTATTCCAATGTAATAATAAATAACGGAACCAAAGTCATGCGTAACGCGTGATAAGATATTCCAACAGAATAATAAATAATGTAACCGAATTCGTGCAAAATTACGCACCGACAGATGTTCCAATGTAATAATAAATAACGAGAATCGGTCATGCGTAACGCATTGCATGGATGTTCCAATGTAATAATAAAGAATGGAATAATGTAAGAATTTCACCATTATGCGGTACTTGCGATGATGTGTTATTCCAACATAATGATAAAGAATGGAATAATGTAAGAATTTCACCAAGTATGGGGTGATCACAGATATCAAAGTTATTCCAATGTAATAAAAAATAGAATAATGTAAGTTCTCTTCATGAATACGAAAGAAATAATACCCCTTACCTTAGAACAACTGGATATAGGAGTAATGAAGTAGCAGAATACTTTTCTTCTTTCTCTCTATAGTTTCTCTCTCTAGAGTTTCTGTGAATTCATAAGAAATAATGAAGGAATGATCTTCTATTTATAGGAGAATGGACTGAATAGTAACTAATTCCTGAACGGTCTAGATTGATTTACGTTTAAACGGACGGTCCATATTGGTTTACTATAAAATATTCTAATAAAACAAAATATTTTAAATAAAATATAATATATTCTATTTATAATCTAATAAAACGAATAACTTTATAAAAGTATTCTGTTTTATATAAAAAAAATTACTATACAAAACACTATGCAGGCACTATGCAAACACTATGCATAATAAAATATAATATATTCTATTTATAGTCTAATAAAACGAATAACTTTATAAAAGTATTCTGTTTTATATAAAAAAGGTTTTACTATGCAAAACACTACGATAATAGAATATAATATATTCTATTTATAGTCTAATAAAACGAATAACTTTATAAAAGTATTCTCGCTTTTATATAAAAAGTTTTTCTGCTTTTATCACATTAATAATACTAATAAAATAAAACTTCATCATCATTATTATAATTCACACTATTAATCGACCAATGTCGTTCCTCCGAATGAGGGGGCTTTCCAATAAGGATTTCTATATCATGCCGCGCAATTAGGTGACCAAACCTCTCCTTGGCAGAACTTCTAGACATCGTTAATATTGCAAATAATAATATTAATAACTTCGCCGTCTCAATTATTGATTTAATAATATATAAAATATTGACAATAATTAAATCAAATAACGTGAGATACTATGTAATAATTACTGCATCAATAATTGAACAAAACTGAGTGACTTCTCACGTAAGCATCAATAATTAATACCGTGCTTACTACTATGCAACCACGCGTAGACATCGCATTTTTTACTACTGAGTAGTTCAAAGGCTTTAACGGTAAAACTTCCGCCGTTATTTTCAATAAAATATTTTTGTCATTTTCTAAATCGACAATAATTCCGCTAGGGGTCCACTAATGATTGTGTTGCCGTCATTTTAATATTCCTATTAAAACGAATATTCCCCACCAATCGAATATTATATAACAACTTGCATACTTCGCAAAATTTATAAATACTACCCACAACTATAACATTATATCAAATTAATTCTATAATATTCAAAAAATGATAATTATAGAAAATTTATCTTTATTTATAAAAGTTGGGGTCTTACAACCTCCACTTTCTCTCTCTTCATCACAAGTCCCAACTGACCCCAACTCTTAGATCTGACCACCTCCATTTTCTCCCTCTTCCATCGCCACCACCGTCGTCTCGCCTCCCTCCTCTCTTCTTCCTCAGCCTCCACCACCTCCACTCCCTCTCTCTCCATCACAAGTCCTAACTTATTATTTACCATCTCTTGTCCAACCCACCTCACTCACTTCATGCACACAAAAACCTCTGCTCCAACGTACCCCAAACTCCATGACCTTGACGTCGTTTTGCTCCTTCTCCTCTTTTACGAACTCCGCCAACAAAATCCAAAAGCACTTGAAACAACACCAATTAAATGGCGTCTCACTCTTTGTAATTATTATGTTCATGATACCATATTAACATTATCTGGTATTAGTATTTCAAATAGTGTCGGTACATTTTTTTTCATAGTGCAGTTGGTAGCCAAACCTTCATACAAAGGTAACCAATTCAGTTTTATTGGGTTACCAATTAATTATAAAAAAATTAAGAACAATTTTCAAGTGTTAGCTGGATTTATTTTCTTCAAAATGTGCTAACATTAACAGTTTATTGGTTTCTGCAATGGTCGCCGTCGGTACATGTATTTGTTTATAGTGCACTTGGTAACCAAACCTTCATACAAATGTAACCATATTAGTTTATGTGGGTAACCAAATAGTCATAAAAAAATTCAGAACAGTTACCAAGTGTTACATGTATTTGTTTTTTTTATCTTGTTAAACCATGATGTAATTGGAGAGTAGTCGTGTGGTTTTCCTCTTACTTAATGTAAGAAGAAAAAAATACAAAATATTATTCAATATTGTGTAACACAATCTCAGTTACCTTACATCAATAAAAAGGTGTAGTTGGTAGCCAAACCTGCATACAAAAAAAAAACCATTTTAATTTTTATGGGTAACCAAATAGTCATAAAAAAAAATTCGGAACAATTACCAAGTGTTACATGTATTTGTTTTCTTTATTTTGTTAAACCATGATGGAATCAGAGAGTAGTCGTGTGGTTTTAAAAAAAATACAAAATATTATTCAATATCATGTAACATAATCTCGGTTACCTTACATCAATAAAAAAGTGTAGTTGGTAGCTAAACCTTCATACAAAAGTAACCATTTTAATTTTTGTGGGTAACTAAAATGGTTAACTTTTATATATAACCATCTATTAAACTAGTTGCGAATATAAGAATTGACCGATAGTCCTTGGGAAATGAGATTTCATCCATTTCAAAACATTTCCCCATGGCCGAACTCAATTTAACCACATCACCTCCGCTAAGTCCACACAGTAGCTCCGCCGTGGAGCCAGCTATGCTCTTCACCAAAAACTAAAAAATTCCCTTTGAGGAGGTGAGAGACGGCGGGTGACGCGATAGTGAGAAAGAAAGGCTTTTCAACATCCGACAGCCGAAGTTGGAGGTACTGTCCCGCCCTTATGTAAGAGGCGGCGTGGTTAGGAGAGTACGAGACGTCTATGGTGACGTGGAACAGTGATTCAGCGGTGGGCTGGACGTCGGCGAGAAGGGATTGGGTCCAAAGGGCGGTATCTTGGTGGACGGTTGCGGAGATGGCGAGGAGACGGCGACGGTGGCGGTGGTGAAGAGGGGGATTTAGGTGGCGGAGGGTGGTGTCCATGAGAGGTGAAAGGATGTGGTGCGAAGGGATACATGGGAACTAAGGTGGGGAAAGGTGCAAGGGTCAGGAAGCTGCAGTACATGTAGTTTAACTTGGCTTATGTAACGTTTTCACGTGGCCTGTTATTTTTGTTATTTCACGATTTTAACCTTATGTTACATTCATTTTGAAATTATTTTGTGGATGCACTAATCTTGTAATTATTTTCTAATTGTTGTGTATTAGTGTAAAGAACTCTAGATTATTACCGCTTAAAAATTTATCTTAGGTCTTTTTGAATTTTTAAGTAATTAATTTGCAGTGTTATAAATTAATATGCAAGGCAATAAAAATTCAATCATACAATGCATAAAAAATTGTCTGGTTCACAACATACACCCTGGATATGTTGTTACGTCCAATCTCAAGCTCCTCTCCAGGACTTAAGATCCTATTATACTCCCAATAATAAATACTCCCTCAACAGGCAGAGAAGCCTTTATAGAGTTTTAAAGGCAAACTTCCAACTATAGACAACTAACTATTTTGGACAGCAAGCTCTTAACTCCCTGCCCAAGATTAGTTGCATCTTTTTCCTTTGAGTTCAGTTCTACTTTATGATCTGGTCTTGAAACGACAACCTCTTCCTCACCTCACAAGTACACTAAAGACCCAACTCTTAACTAACCTCTCTAAGACTTTGGTCTTGGTCAAGGAACTACTCGTCTTTCTCACAAATATATAAAATAAACTACCTCTACCCTTTTTCCTTTTTACAAAAGATTTGATAGAAATATACATCTAAGATAAGCATATAAAATTTAGTTCAAATATGTAAAAGTTTAAATAACTTTTATATTTGATGCTTCTCAAATAAGCAGATAGTAATTAAAGATCAAATATAAAAGTTCAGAGACTTTTATGTTTGAGATAATATGCTTCTATGCAAGCAGATATATAAACTTATGCTTATTTCAAGGATGCTTCAGATACTGAAAATATATAAATTTATGCATAGTTATAAAAATTTATATAACTTTTTATATTTGTATGAATATAATTTTAGTGCAAATTTATAAAATTTACTTTTTCTTTATAAATTAAGAATGTGTTTACGTGTTAAACAAATATAACTTGATTTCGGATATAAAAGTTTAAATAACTTTTATAAAGTGAGTGATATCTTCTTTTAAGCGGATATATTTAACGAAGTTTCTATGTGATATAAAAGTTTAAATAATTTTTATATTATGCAATAAGTATTTGAGAACAAATGACTTTATATGCGAGAATACTTGTGATAATGAGATATCAAGTATAATAGATTAATAAATTAAATAATACTTGATATAACAAATAAATCTATTTAACTAAAAAATATATATAATAATATATTTTATCTATTATATAAATATTAAATAAGGCCACTTAGAATTTTAAAGACAGTTCAAATGATATTTTTGTTTGAATACCTCCAAATTTCAGTATCTAAAACTAACCAAATTTAAAGTTTCACAAGTGATGTTTATATAAACATTTTCAATACCACTTATAACTTTAAATTAAAATCGTTCGAATGATTTTCTTGTTTAAAGAATACCTCCAAATCCCGGTATCTAAAACTGATCTACTTTACGATATTTATATAAATATACTACATCAATAAAAGACCACTTAGAACTTTAAACACCATTCGAATGATATTCTTATTTAAGGAATAACTCTAAATCTCGGTATCTAAAACTAAGTTTTTATTGATATGAATAGATGAAATATATATATATATATATATATATATATATATAATGTGTATTAAAATATATATTTGTATATTTATAATTGTAAACAAGTATGAGATAATGTAAATAAATCAATTTAATAACTTATCTCAAATACTTTGACCAATTTTTCTCTTCTTCTAAAGATCGAAACTTTGAGTAGAAGAGAAAAAACTTCTTTTTATATATATAGAGAGAGAGTATGTAGCTAGCCAAGGAAGAATGAGTTTTTCTTGTTTTGTAAATTGGCAATTTGAAAATTTTGAATATCCGTAATATTCCAAGATAGTATATCATTAAGTGAAAGTATTAATATCTGTAATATTCCAAGATAGTATATCATTAATTACCCCATAATAATTTTGAAAGTATTTTGAAGTAATATAAGCACATAATTTTGAAGTATTTTAAGGTAATGTAAGCATATAATTTGTGACAATCCGAATTTTTTGAAAATAAAATAAAAATAAGAATTAATGAATAAAATTCTTATTGTGAGACAAGTCGGGTTTTGAATACATAAATATGTGTTATGTATATTTATGTGATTTATGTGATGGATTATATATATATATATATATATATAATAGTTAATTAAACTATTAAATGAGTTAGCTTGAGTTAATTTCTATAACGATTGTCAATTAAGCAATCTTTTGCCAAGTATTATTAATATTTATTCAATAAAATAAATATTTTGATGAAAATTATTATGTAAATAATTAACTTGGTGTAAATATGTTAACTAAATATATAAGACCCCAACTTATTATAAATAAAATTGAATTTCCTTTATTTATTATTTTGAAATAGTAAGGGTAGATTTGATTAATGTGGTTAGTTATGGATAAAATGCGCAAATATCTTAAATAAGAAAGTGGTTATAAAATATTCATTGTTGTCGGGGAATATTTATTTGGTCGTGGAATATTCTTTGTGACACCCCCAAAACTAGGTATACATCACCCATCTTGGGTAGTCAGATACATGGTACAGAATTTAAATACAACTTACTAATATAACTATCGTGTACAATACGACATAAACTGTGAGTTTGAATACAAATATTATCTACTAGATATTATACAAACTCAAAAGGAGTCCTTATTACAATTATTATCACACTATTTCACGCAATAGTGAGGACTACTAAATGCTATCCTCTCGGACCATTACTCTGCTTCCCCGACTCGTCCCAAATATGTTCTCATTTCACGAAGAGAATAAAGAAAGAAAGGGTGAGCTCAACTAGCTTCAAGAAGAAATATTATGACTAAGATAATGCGTAATAAATTATCATTAGCCTACAACAATGAAGTTAAACCGATAAAATATAATGAACATCAAGTTTAACTACAATGAACCAAAGAATCCATTAAAAGAGTCAAGTAGAAAATAAAATCATTATCTTTTATGATTTAAAAGGTTTTTCATCATTTGTTATAAATGAGACTCGACTTTAATAAATATTCCACCACATCTAATCATCCCCGCATACCCGCGGCCAAGAATTTTCATTAAATCATCAATGGTCATGACTATACCCGAATAAACCACGGTCATAATCATACCAAAAACTATTCATCAATGCTTTACAAAGCCATCGAGGACTTTTATCACATCATTTATAACAGTCATGATTATACTTACCGAATGATCACTCGGTCATAATCATACTAAGTCCATCTATGCACGTAAGCCAAAGATGACTTTCATCACATCATTTGTAACATTACTATTCATGATTACAATCAATAGTCTCTGGTCATAATCATACCAAGTCCATCTATGCACTACAGGCCACAGATGACTTTCAACATAATATAAACATGAGGATGATGACAATGATATAAGAATTCAATAAAACAAGTTCACGAATTATTTTATCCAGGAATTATTAACGTCCAAATTGTCAACATAATACTGTTTTGTAGAGTAAAATTCAAGAATGATCAGAAGAATATTTCCATGAAAAGATACTGGATGAAACGCAAATATCAAGGATATTCTACTAATTTCATGGAGTATAGAAGTCAAAGTTTTAACCAACTGGGTATAATAAAGAATGGAATAACAAAAAAAATCACCATGCATGCGATAGATCGCATACGCAGTTATTCTAATGTAATAATAATAATCGAACTAGGTCGTGTGAAATTCACACCGGCAAGCGGGATGTTCTAATGTAATAATAAATGCGAAATAATAAATGATGGAACCAGTCCTATTATAGCAGATGCATGCATGTGATATTCCGACGTAATAATAAAGACTTTAATAAAAAATGGAACCAGTCAGTGTAAAACACACGCATGTGATATTCCAATGTAATAATAATAAAGATGGAACCAGTCCGGTGTAAAACACACGCATGTGATGTTCCAATGAGAATAATAGAAGAATGTCACCAAGTATAGGGTAAACCACGTATACAAAGTTATTCCAATGTAATAATAAAGAAATGGAATAATGTAAGTTCTCTTTTGAATACAAAAGAATAATATCCCTTACCGTAAAAAGACACCGGATATCAAAGTAGTGAAGTACCGTATACTCTTCTTCTTTCTCTCTATAGATTTTCTCTCTATAGCTTCTCTCTATAATTTCTCTCTCAAGAGTTTCAATGAATTAAATAAGAAAATAATGAAGGAATGAGCTTCTATTTATAGGAAAATAGAATGCATAGTAATTAATCCATGAATCGGTCCAGATTGATTTACTTTAATCTGACGGTCCATATTTAAAGCAAAATCTTTTAAATAAAATATCATATATTCTATTTATATAAAAACATTTTACTATGCAAATACTATGCAACACTATGCAAAACACTATGCAACACTATGCATAATAAAATATAATATATTCTATTTATAGAATAACTTTATTAAAGTATTACATTTTATATAAAGAGATGTTTCGCTTTTATTACGTTAATAATAATGAATAAAACAAAACGTCATTATCGCTATAATAATTCATATTATTAATCGACAATAATGGAATCAAACTGAGTGACTTCTCACATAAGCATCAATAATTAATACCGTGTGCTACTATGCAACCACACGTATTACTGTACTTTTACTACCGAGTAGTTCAACAGTATCAACGGTAAAACTTCCGCCGTTATTTCAATAAAATATTTTTGTCGTTTTCTCAATCCGACAATAATTTTACGCTTAGGGGTCCACCAATGATTGAGCCGTTGCATTTAATATTCCCTGCTAAACCGAATATTCCCCGACCAATCGAATATAATATAACCACTTGCATACTTTGCAAAATTTATAAATACTACCCACAACTATAATATTATCTCAAATTCACACCATAATATTAAAAATTATTTCGACAAAATTTAAATCTTTATTGATAAAATCTGGGGTCTCACATTCTTCTTTGTTGGAGAATATTCGTAATGCGACAGCGCGACCTTTGTGTGGACCCCATATAATGTAAAGCGATTGGATGAAAAAAGCGACAAGTATAAGTTGTTTATAAATAACTGGCGTAGTTATTCAATTAATACTATTGAAATACTCTTATGGTTAAAACACAAGAAGCACACCAGTATTGCACCAATTATTGATTCCTACGTAAGAAGGCACTACTCAATAATTGTTACAGTAATTACTGTTCAATATTTTATTTTATTGATTCAATAATTGCTACGTTGATATTTTATATTATTGTTGTTTCAATAATTGTCACTACACATTATTTTCATTATCAGATCAATAATTCATATTATTTGAATAATATTATTAGATAATATTATTGGCAATGTCTAGAAAGTTCTGTCTAAGGAGAGGTTTGGTCACCTAATTGCGCGCCAGTAAGGAGAAATCCTTATTGGAAAGCCTCTTCCTTCCTGGGAACTACCTGGTTGTCAGTAATGTGATTCTGTAATATTATTTGTGAATAATTAATTATTGATTTTTATGATGAGGAAAATATTTATTTTATGTGGATATAGATGGAGAAAATTTTTAAAAGTGACAGTTGTTGAAAATTGATATTTTATCTTTTCTGATAAAATAATATATTATTATAATAATATAATAATGGTGATATGTTTACAATGAATGTGGGATATATGAGTATATGGGGAGAAAAAGTATTTTTGTTATTAAAAATATTTAAAACATGTTTTTCATGTTTGTGGACCCCATTTCTTGACTGAAATTTGATTATAGCCGTTAAAATCGTTCGTTTGTAAATTTCGGTCAATTTTTATTTGAAATTTGGAAAAATTTAATACTACAAAGTTGTAGAGAATTGAATTTCCTATGGAATGAACATAAGATTTGAATTTTTCTGATAAAAGGGCTATTTATTATAAATTATTGAAGTTCCAGATTAATTAATTATTATTTTTTTGGGAGTTTTAAATTAATTAATTGAGAAAAACGTTTTTGTGGTTGTTATTGAGGTGTGGCTGATGTCTAGACTAAATTGGTGTGCGTAGGAAGTTTAAGAAAAATAAATTATTATTTTATTAAATTTTCTACTTTGGTGTTCTAAGCAATTTCCTATAAATAGGGTGCTTAGGTTAGAATTAAAAATCACACCAGAAACTGAAGTTTTCTCTCTCTATATTATCGAGCGTATTCTTGTGAGTATTTTGATATTTTGAGTGTTGCTATATGGTGCAAGTTCCTTCAAAGATTATATCCGATATTCCAAATGTAAGTCTTATTCTTTTCGAGGTAAGGGATGTTATTTTTTAAAAAAATGATATTATTTCTTCTAATATCATTATGTCGGATTATTGGTAAAATTTTTCTTATGAAATTCTTGTCTTTTAGTGCCAGAGTTACTATTCACGTATACGACACTATTCACGAATACGACATTATTCATAGAAAAATTAAATTTTCATTTTTTTCTTCTAAAATATCGATTATGGATACTAGCTTTGATTGTATCCATGTTTTGATCATTCTTAAATTTTACTTCACTATGATTATTTATGAAGTATTTTCGAACTCGGATTGTTTAAAGTACGAATCCTTAATATTTGTTCTTTTGTTTCACTGGATTCATTTTTTTAAAAATATTTTTCATCATCCTCATTCCTAAATGATGACATTACTGAATATCTTTGGCTTGTAGTGCAAAGATGGTTGATTTTCTTATGAATATCTTTGGCCCGTAGTGCAAAGATGTACAGGTGTTGAGATGAACATGACCAACTGATGAATATCTTTGGCCTGTAGTGCAAAGATGAATATTTGATTCAAGATGAATATTGATTGATGTTACAAGGATAAAATATTGATGATGGACCTTTAAATTCATAGATTATAGTAGATTTCATTCTCTACGTAACTCATCTATGAATTATTATTTTCATTTAAATCTTGATCCGAAACTTGTTGTCTATTGTATTTTATCGTCGATTTTTCCGTGTTGAAGACTAATGATAATTTGTTCTATATTATCTTAGTCATAATATTCTTTATTTGGGCTAGTTGAGCTCACCCTTTTCCTTTTTGTTCCATTTTTCTTCTCGTAGCGAGAATGTAGCGAGTTCTAGTCTAAAGGGTGTGGAATGATGGTTCTAGAAAGTTGTTTTAGTAGTCCTCACCATTTTTATAAAATAATGTACCAATAATTGTAATGAAGACTTATTTGGGTGTGAATATTGTCTAGATGGCAATATTTATATTTAAACTAACGATTTATATGTTGTATTAATAAAGTTGTAGTTGTTTTACATGCCATGTTATCGATTTACTCAAAATGGGTGATGTATACTTATTTTTTTTGGGGCGCCACAAAATATATGTGGGATATATGTATATTTATATGAATGAATGTGGTAAGTTAATTGGTAAGTAAATAGATAATCCAATTAAATGACTCCAATGAGGAAAATATTTATTTTATGTGGATATAGATGGAGAAAATTTTTAAAAGTGACAATTGTTGAAAATTGATATTTTATCTTTTCTGATAAAATAATATATTATTATAATAATATAATAATGGTGATATTTTCACAATGAATGTGGGATATATGAGTATATGAGGAGGAAAGGTATTTTTGTTACTAAAAATATTTAAAACATGTTTTTCATGTTTGTGAACCCCATTTCTTGACTGAAATTTGATTATAGCCTATAAAATCATCCGTTTGTGAATTTCGGTCAATTTTTGTTTGGAATTTGGAAAAACTTAAAACTACAAAGTTGTAGAGAATTGAATTTCCTATGGAATGGACATAAGAATTGAATTTTTCTGATAAAAGGACTATTTATTATGAATTATTGAAGTTCCAGATTAATTAATTATTATTTTTTTGGAGTTTTAAATTAATTAATAGAGAAAAACGTTTTTGTGGTTGTTATTGAGGTGTGGCTGATGTCTAGACTAAATTGGCGTGCATAGGAAGTTTAAGAAAAATAAATTATTATTTTATTAAATTTTCTGCTTTGGTGTTCTAAGTAATTTCCTATAAATAGGGTGCTTAGGTTAGAATTTAAAATCACACCAGAAACTGAAGTTTTCTCTCTCTCTATATTATCGAGCGTATTCTTATGAGTATTTTGATATTTTAAGTGTTTCTATACTGTGCAAGTTCCTTCAAATATATATCCGATATTCCACCAAGTTACTATTCTTTTCGAGGTAAGGGATGTTATTTTTTTTAAATGATATTATTTCTTCTAATATCATTATGCTGGATTATTGGTAAGATTTTTCTTGTGAAATTCTTGTCTTTTAGTGCTCTGGGTTACTTATTCACGATACTCTGCACTATTCACGAATCTGACCTTATTCACGTAAAAATTAAATTTTCATTTTTTTTCTAAAATATCGATTATGGATATTAGCTTTGATTGTATTCATGTTTTGATCATTCTTGAATTTTACTTCACTATGATTATTTATGAAGTATTTTCGAACTCGGATTGTTTAAAGTACAAATCCTTAATATTTGTTCTTTTGTTTCACTGGATTCGTTTTCTTTAAAATATTTTTCATCATCCTCAGTTCTAAATGATGACATTACTGAATATCTTTGGTCTGTAGTGCAAAGATGGTTGATTTTCTTATGAATATCTTTGGCCCGTAGTGCAAAGATGTACAGGTGTTGAGATGAACATGACCAACTTATGAATATCTTTGGTCTGTAGTGCAAAGATGAATATTTGATTCAAGATGAATATTGATTGATGTTACAGGAATAAAATATTGATGATGGACCTTTAAATTCATAGATTATAGTAGATTTCATTCTCTACGTAACTCATCTATGAATTATTATTTCTGTTGCGAATATTGATCTGAAACTTGTTGTCTATTTTATTTTATCAGATTTTTCCCTGTTGGAGACTAACGATAATTTGTTCTATATTATCTTAGTCATAATATTCTTTACTGGGCTAGTTGAACTCACCCTTTTCCTTTTTGTTCCATTTTTCTTCTAAGGAGATGAGAATGTAGCGAGTTCTAGTCGGGGTGTGGAATGATGGTTCTAGAAAGTTGTTTTAGTAGTCCTCACCATTTTTGTAAAATAATGTACCAATAATTATAATGAGGACTTATTTGGGTATGAATATTGTCTAGATGGAAATATTTGTATTTAAACTCACAGTTTATATGTTGTATTAATAAAGTTGTAGTTGTTTCTGTACCATGTTATTGACGACTCAAAATGGGTGATGTATACCTATTTTGGGGCGTCCACAATTAATATCGAGCTTAGGGATATGATCTCTGGCGGAGATCGGAGAATAGAACTAGGAGGGGAGAGACGAGTAAAACCTTCGCTAGTGTGTCTTACCTAAGCTTATTTGTTGGTTGGTCGGTATATAGGGATATTATGTGATATGTTGATTTCTTTAATTAACCCTTGTTTTATGGCAGTATTTGAGAATGTCGACTGAGAATGTTAACAGTGGAGTAAATGAGACCGTGGAGACACCTTTACTCACCAACGAGGAGAACGTGCAACAGGGTAGCAATGTTCCTCTTGTGAACAACACCACTGAGCAGATGATGAACGACGTGATGTTTAGAAGCTTTTTGTAGTTTATGCAAAATCAGACGAGGGAGACTCGTGCACAAAATACAGGTGGAAATGATAACAACGCACGGTTTGTCATGGCCAAGCAGTTCAAAGAGTTGGGACCACCAGAATTCTGGGGAAAGCTGGATCCGATTAAGTCAGAAACGTGGGTCAAGCAAATCACCAAGATATTTGATGTCTTGGGATGCACAGAGGAACAGAAGGTTCCATTCGGCACCTTTATGTTCCGTAATGAGGCAGATTACTGGTGGAAATCTATGAAGCGTACCCATCCAGCCGCACTCAGCATGTCTTGGGAGACGTTTTAGAAACTGTTCAATGACAAGTACTTTCCTGAAAGTATTCGTCATATGAAGGAAGTGGAGTTTATTAGATTGGAACAAAACAACATGACGGTGTCCCAGTACAAGGTGAAGTTTGCAGAGTTATCTAGGTTTGCACCTCATTTGGTGGAGAATGAGGAACGTATGACGCGGATGTTTTTGAGAGGTTTGAAACCCGGCATACGTCAAAATCTCATTTCTCATAAATTTTCTCTCTATTCAGATGTTGTCAACAAGGCTCAATTATTAGAGCGAGATAACGAGTACGTTCAACCGAGAGACCACAACTAGGATCATACCGGTGACAGCAGTCATCAGAACAACGATAACCAGCGGAGAAAGAAAATACGGACAAAAGCGGTAACCACTCTGCTAGTAATCATGGCCATGAGAATAGAAGAAGCGAGTCGGGGGGAGATTTTAAAAAGAGGAGATTCAACAACGACCATGTGAAGACGTCAGCACCAGCAACAACTGGTTCTAAGGGAGGAGAACGACCACCGGTCGTATGCTATAAATTCGGGAAAGAGGGACATTCAGCCCAAACTGCCCACAACAGTTTAAGGTATGTTATAATTATGGAAAGGAAGGACATATCACTCGAGATTGTACAGCAGCAAAACTAAGTCCAGTGGGGATGGTGACTCAAAAGACTGTCCCAGAAAAGTTAAAGTCAACGGTTCCTGGAAGAACATTTGTCGTGACTAGTCAAAATGCGAGGAACCCAAACGAGGTGATCACGGGTAAGCTAATCATAAATTCTTGTGAAGTTTATACCTTACTAGATACCGGTGCTACCCATTCATTTATCTCTCCTGCTTGTGCTCAACGTTTAAACTTAACTCCAGAGAAATTAGACTTTGATTTATCTGTGGAGACTCCGTTAGGAGAAACTTTCATCACATCCACTGTTTATAAATCTTGTTTGATCCAAGTTGGCACCATCACATTACCTGTTGATCTTATCTCTTTAAAGATACTTGCTTTTGATGTGATTTTAGGGATTGATTGGTTAACTACTCATCATGCCAAAATTGATTATTTTCGTAAGGTTTTTAGTTTTCATATTCCTAATCAACCTATTGTAGGAATTCAAGCAACTAAACTATTAAAATCAATCACTATCATATCTAGTCATAAAACTATTCGTTTATTAAAAAACGGATGTCAAGCTTTCTTAGCCCATGTTATGGATTTGAATAAAGACACGTCAGATTTGAATAATATTCCTGTTGTTAGTAAATTTCCTGACGTATTTCCTGAAGAACTTCACGGTCTACCCCCAAAATGTGAAGTTGAATTCTTTATTGATCTTGAACCTGGTACAAAGCCCATTGCTAAAACCCCATATCGAATGGATCTTATTGAACTTCAGGAGTTAAAAGTCCAACTACAGGAATTGTTGGACATCGATTTCATTCATCCTAGTGCATCTCCTTGGGGTACTCCAGTTTTATTTGTAAAGAAGAAAGACGGGAGTATGCGACTTCGTATTGACTATCGGGAATTGAACCATGTCACCATCAAGAATAGGTATCCGCTACCTCGTATTGATGACATGTTTGACCAGTTGCAAGGAGCACAATTCTTTTCAAAGATCGATCTTAGCTTACGGATATCATCACCAAGATTAGAACCGAGGATATTCGAGACTTCCTTCGTAACTTCGATGCGGGCATTATGAATTCTTAGTCATGTCTTTTGGATTGACTAATGCTCCTGCGGCTTTCATGGATATGATGAACCGAGTATTCAAGGATTATTTGGATCAGTTCGTTGTTGTCTTTATTGATGACATCCTCATATATTCCAAAAACCGTGAAGATCATGAGCACCATTTGAAGTTGGTACTCCAAAGGCTTCGTGAAAACAAGCTATATGCCAAGTTGAAGAAATGCGAGTTCTGGCTTGAGGAAGTAGCATTCCTTGGGCACGTGGTGTCAAAGCATGGATTATCTGTTGATCCGGCGAAGATTGAAGCAATACAAAGTTGGGAACAACCGAAGTCGGTGACCGAAGTAAGCAATTTTCTGGGTTTAGCTAGTTATTATCGGAGATTCGTGGAAGGATTTTGTCGAATTGCTACTCCATTAACTCAGCTGACTCGGAAAGATATAAAATTCGTATGGAGCGAGGAATGCGAAAAGAGTTTCCAAGAGCTTAAGAGGAGACTCATTTCGGCACTTGTTCTGACAATACCATCTGGTTCGGATGGATTTGTTATCTACAGCGATGCTTCAGGCAAAGGGTTAGGATGTGTTCTCATGCAACGTGGGAAGGTCATAGCCTATGCCTCGCGATAACTTAAAGAGTATGAGAGGAATTATCCTACTCATGATCTAGAGTTAGCGGCAAGATCGTTTTGCTAAAGATCTAGAGAGGCACTATCTATATGGGGAGAAAGTGGAGATATATTCAGACCATAAAAGCCTCAAATATTTCTTCACCCAAAAGGAACTCAACATGCGGCAACGACGTTGGCTCGAGCTGTTAAAGGATTATGACCACACCATTCAATACCATCCTTGTAAAGCAAACGTGGTAGCTGACGCGTTGAGTAGAAGATATCATATCGCGAGAACGAAAGTGATGATGATGTCAAGTATACACATAGAACCAACTTTAATAGAAAAGGTTAAAGTTGCTCAAGCCACCGACCCGGAGCTGATGCGTATGAAGAAGAAAGTACAAGAAAGAGCTATTCCGGAAGCGAGAATCGATGAAGAAGGAATACATCGAGTCCACTCCAGACTTTGTGTTCCTAACGACTTTGATTTGAAATACATGATCATGACGGAGGCACATAATACACCGTTTTTAATCCATCCTAAAAGTAACAAAATGTATCGTGATCTTCGACATACATTTTGGTGGAACAATATGAAGAGAGAGATTGCAAAGTTTATCTCGAGGTGTTTAACTTGTCAACGTGTAAAGGCGGAGCATCAAGTACCTAAGGGTCCTTTGTAACCACTTGAGATTCCGAAATGGAAGTGGAAACACATTACCATGGATTTCGTTACGGGTCTTTCCACGGTTTCTCAAAGTATAAATGCTATTTGGGTTATTGTTGATAGATTAACAAAGTCTGCTCATTTCTTGCCGATATGGGAGACTTATTCCCTTAAACGTCTTGCTTATATGTATGTAAATGAGATTGTGAGATTGCATGGCATGCCAGTATCCATAGTTTCGGATCGTGACCCAAGATTAACTTCACGATTTTGGGTTAGTTTTCAAAAATCTATGGGCACAAATTTACGATTCAGTTCGGCATACCATCCTCAAATGGACGGACAATCAGAGAGGACTATTCAAACTCTTGAAGATCTATTAAGACTCTGTGTCCTAGACTTCAAGGGCAGTTGGGATAAGTATTTACCATTGGTGGAATTCTCCTACAACAACAGTTATCAGGCAAGTATAGGTGTGGCTCCATTCGAAGCATTATATGGACGAAAATGTCGCTCTCCAGTATGTTGGGACGAGGTGGGTGAAGCAACATTGTTGGGACCAGAGTTGGTACATATGACTACGGAAAAGATCCAAATGATTCGACAACGTATACAAACGGCACAAGATCGACAAAAGAGTTATGCGGATCTTCATCGAAAGGACGTGGAATTTAGTATAGGGGATCATGTATTGTTGCGAGTTGCTCCATGGAAGGGAGTTACAAGATTTGGGAAGAGAGAAAAGCTCAATCCACGATTTATTCACGAGTAGGAAATGTAGCCTATAGACTCGCGTTACCTCCAAATATGTCTCGTGTTCATAATGTTTTTCATATATCTATGCTTTGTAAATATGTGAAAGACCCGAACCACGTTATTGAGTTAGAACCGAATGAGATAGCCGAAGACTTAACGTACGAGGAGGTACCTGTCAAGATCTTGGATAGGAAGGAGCATGTCCTACGCACAAAGGTCATACCACAAGTTAAAGTTTTGTGGAGGAACCATGCTATAGAGGAAATGACCTGGGAGTTGGAAACGAAAATGAAAGCGAGGTATCCTCTTCTTTTCGAAACACCAGGTACTTACGTCAATTTCGAGGACGAAATTTCATAAGGAGGGGAGGTTGTAAGACCCCAACTTATTATAAATAAAATTGAATTTCCTCTATTTATTATTTTGAAATAGTAAGGGTGGATTTGATTAATGTGGTTAGTTATGGGTAAAATGCGCAAATATCTTAAGTAAGCAAGTGCTTATAAAATATTCATTGTTGTCGGGGAATATTTGTTTGGTCGTGGAATATTCTTCATTGTTTGAGAATATTAAATGCGACTACAATGACCTTGTGTGGACCCCCATAATGAAAAGCAATTGGATGAAGAAAACGACAAGTATAACTTGTTTATAAATAACATAGTAGTTATTACTGCTTATATCTTGTTGAAATACTCGATTGGTTAAAACACGGTAGCACCAGGTATTGCACCAATTATTGATTCCTACGTGAAGGCACTACTCAATAATTGTTACGATAATTATTGTTCAATATTTTATTTTATTGATTCAATAATTACTACGTTGATATTTTATATTATTGTTGTTTCAATAATTGTCACTACACATTATTTTTATTATCAGATCAATAATTCATATTATTTAAATAATATTATTAGATAACATTATTGGCAATGTCTAGAAAGTTCGCTCTAAGGAGAGGTTTGGTCACCTAATTACTTGCTATAGTAAGGAGAAATCCTTATTGAAAGCCCCCTCTTTCCTGGAACTGCACCGGTTGTCGATAATGTGATTCTCATAATATTATTTGTGAATAATTAATTATTAATTTTATGATGAGAAAAATATTTATTTTATGTGGATATAGATGGAGAAAATTTTAAAAGTGACGGTTGTTGAAAATTGATATTTTATCTTTTACGATAAAATAATATATTATTATAATAATATAATAATGGTGATATTTTTATAATGAATGTGGGATATATGAGTATATGAGGAGGAAAGGTATTTTTGTTACTAAAAATATTTAAAACATGTTTTTCATGTTTGTGAACCCCATTTCTTGACTGAAATTTGATTATAGCCTGTAAAATCATCCGTTTATGAATTTCGGTCAATTTTTGTTTGGAATTTGGAAAAACTTAAAACTACAAAGTTGTAGAGAATTGAATTTCCTATGGAATGGACATAAGATTTGAATTTTTCTGATAAAAGGACTATTTATTATGAATTATTGAAGTTCCGGATTAATTAATTATTATTTTTTTGGAGTTTTAAATTAATTAATTGAGAAAAACGTTTTTGTGGTTGTTATTGAGGTGTGGCTGATGTCTAGACTAAATTGGTGTGCATATGATGTTTAAGAAAAATAAATTATTATTTTATTAAATTTTCTGCTTTGGTGTTCTAAGTAATTTCCTATAAATAGGGTGCTTAGGTTAGAATTGAAAATCACACCAGAAACTGAAGTTTTCTCTCTCTCTATATTATCGAGCGTATTCTTATGAGTATTTTGATATTTTAAGTGTTTCTATACGGTGCAAGTTCCTTCAGCGTTATATCTGATATTCCAGCCAGAAGTACTATTCTTTTCGAGGTAAGGGATGTTATTTTTTTTAAATGATATTATTTCTTCTAATATCATTATGCTGGATTATTGGTAAGATTTTTCTTGTGAAATTCTTGTCTTTTAGTGTCGGGGTTACTATTCACGTATACTGGCCTATTATTCACGAATCTGACACTATTCACGTAAAAAATTAAATTTTCATTTTTTTCTAAAATATCGATTATGGATATTAGCTTTGATTGTATTCATGTTTTGATCATTCTTGAATTTTACTTCACTATGATTATTTATGAAGTATTTTCGAACTCCCTGATTGTTTAAAAGTACAAATCCTTAATATTTGTTCTTTTGTTTCAATTGGATTCGTTTTTCTTTAAAATATTTTTCATCATCCTCCTCACCCTAAATGATGACATTACTGAATATCTTTGGCCTGTAGTGCAAAGATGGTTGATTTTCTTATGAATATCTTTGGCCCGTAGTGCAAAGATGTACAGGTGTTGAGATGAACATGACCAACTTATGAATATCTTTGGTCTGTAGTGCAAAGATGAATATTTGATTCAAGATGAATATTGATTGATGTTACAGGGATAAAATATTGATGATGGACCTTTAAATTCATAGATTATAGTAGATTTCATTCTCTACGTAACTCATCTATAAATTATTATTTTCGCTGCGAATATTGATCTGAAACTTGTTGTCTATTGTATTTTATCAGATTTTTCCGTGTTGAAGACTAATGATAATTTGTTCTATATTATCTTAGTCATAATATTCTTTACTGGGCTAGTTGAGCTCACCCTTTTCCTTTTTGTTCCATTTTTCTTCTCAAGAGGCGAGAATGTAGCGAGTTCTAATCGGGGTGTGGAATGATGGTTCTAGAAAGTTGTTTTAGTAGTCCTCACCATTTTTATAAAATAATGTATCAATAATTATAATGAAGACTTATTTGGGTGTGAATATTGTCTAGATGGCAATATTTATATTTAAACTAACAGTTTATATGTTGTATTAATAAAGTTGTAGTTGTTTCTGTACCATGTTATTGACGACTCAAAATGGGTGATGTATACTTATTTTGGGGGCGTCACAAAATATATGTGGGATATATGTATATTTATATGTATGAATGTGGTAAGTTAATTGGTAAGTAAATAGATAATCCAATTAAATGACTCCAATGAGGAATTAAAATAGTGGGTTAGTAAATGACTAAATGAATTGCTGGTTTAACTGATAAAGTCCAAGTGTGGGAAATTAAGTAGCCCAAACATGTGTTAATTAAATGAGCTAAACTAATTCCAAACCAAGCCCAAGGTGAATCCCAAATTTAATCCAATTTATGATGTCAAAATTGGTCAAATAGGTGGGAGAAGAAATTAGAAATCAGCACAAAGGAATGGGAGGGGGGCTACGGGTGGACAAAACCAAGTGGGAGCTAGTTGTTTTAGTAAACAATTAAGGAAGAAACACAAACATGTGGGAGCAAGTTGCTCTAGTAAATAAACTAAGAAAGAAACAATAAGTGGGGACTTAATGCATTAATAAACTAAGGAAGAAACAAGAAGAAAACAAAAGCAAATGGAGGAAATGGGAGGGGACTACGGTTGGGGACAAGGGAGAGAAAAAAGGAGACCAAGTGTGGGGATTTAATCTCCCAAGCAAACAAACATTCCCAACAACTGATCTCTTCCCAATTATTTCTTGACCTCAATTATTCCCTTCTCTTATCATTCATTCCTAGCCTTGTTTATTTCTTTGCTAAGTAAGAAAAGAGTTGAACCTAGAGAGAGCTACTAGAGATGGGGTAGAGAAGAGGAGAAGCAAGCTAGTAAGGCTAAGCCACCATCCATCTTCCATTCATTCTTTGTTTACTTCAAATCATCTAATTATTCTAAGTAACAAAAAAGTAAGAGAAAAAAAAGCTTGTGAGCTAAATATTGAGCGAGGAATTCAAATTTGCCAAGAGGAAGAGGAACAAAAGCAAGCCTTAATCCTCACCTAGCTAAGCAAGGAAGAACTCAAGAGGTAAGACTTAAAACCCTAGCTTTCAATCTTCATCTAATTTTCAAGCTTTTATTTTGCTTGGTTGGAAGGGGTTGTTGTGGTTGTTATTGTTGATGAAGATCATAAAGGATCTGGAGGATTACGAATGTTGTAAACATGTTAAACTACACGGTAATAGCATGCAAAGTGGAACCATGCAAAGTGAACAAAAACAAATGAAAACGAAACCTATGCTAAATGATGGAAAAATGAACTGTTTTGGACCCAATTTTTGTAGTGCTCTAAAAATGAAAAGTAAGTTTCGAGATGATGTGTGGTACTCCTATAAGTTACGAAAATAACCCAATTAGAATGAAGTAAAAAGAAGCTAAAACAAATTTATGGTGAATCTTTTAGTAAAACATGTTGAAAACTGAAAACTAGTGGACTGCTGACTTTAAGGACAATTTCGGGGCTAGTTTGAGTTCCTAGAAAACTCTAATTTTTTAGGGGTATATAGTACACTGATTAAGGAATTCATAGCCTCCAGAACGGACTCATTCTGAGTTCGGACGAGCGTGTGATGACGTTCCAAAGTAGGTGCATCAAAACTGAAAATCAGTGCGGGAGGGGATTTTTGGGACACTGTTTTGGCTAGTTAGATTTGCTGAAAAATTATGATTTTATGGGGTTTTGTAGACCATAATCCTAGCAAGCCATGGCCTCAGGAATGGACTCATTATGAGTTTCTACGAACAAGTTATGAAGTGTTAAAGTAGGGTTGTGATAACGCCAAAGCTGGAAATCAAGTTATAGAAGAAAAACATTATAAAATGAAAAATGATGAAAGTAAAATATCATAAGGGGGTGTTAAGTGGGTCATGTTGTTTCCGAACGCCGCGACGCTAAGAAACATTTTTTGAAGTTTGGTCACGTTATTTAAATTATAAATTGCGAGCAACATAAAATGAGGAATAAAGTAACATGCGTAAACCAATATATGAAGTCTTTTCGTGGCTAATTTGTATCTTATTGTTAATTAAATTGTGTAGGATATTAGAAGGACGAGTTATCATAACTTTGCAAGAAACGCTTATGGCAAGTTCTTTCAGTAACTTGTTGACTTGTTTGGAATATGTTGATGTAAATGATTTGATTGCTCCATTATGTGTCAATATTCAGTGTTATGTAATTTGCCTACGAGCATGATTAAAGTGTGTACGTTATGCAACTCTGTGGTTATACTGTTCTGTGTAGAACTTGAAAGTTTGTAAATATACATTATGAAAAATATGATGCATATAAAAATATATACCATGAAATGTATGAAGTATATGTAGACGCATAACTTAAGGTTTATGATGCATGTATAAAATGCATAGTATGAGTAACATGATACATGACTAAAATACATAGTATGTATGAAACGTGAATCATGGAAACTGTTAGACTTGTTGGGCCGTTGTGCTCAACCTTGTAAAATATAAAATTTGCAGATGAAAGTTGATTTATCAGAGGATTATAGTAACGAAGGTTCAAAGTGCGACATGATTAGAAAAGGTGTATTTCTTTATTAAGTTTAGTTTGTAACCAAGCCGATGCTACTTGTTGTAATGTAATTTGTTTGAGTTGTACAAACTTTGAAACGTTCAACAAATAAATGTTGAATAGAAGTACTCGTTTTGAATGCGAGATGTAACTTTACAATTACTTTGTAAAGTAGATTAATATAAAGGCAATGATGTATAAAAAAATTTGGTATATAGTGAATATATAGTTGTTGGATTACGTTGCGAATATTCAGGGAATGATTAAAGTCAGAAATATAACTTTATGTTCACATATGACATTTCAAAATGGATCATTATGTACATATGATCCTGAATATGAGTTTAAATGATAAATATTATGATTTCGGGGATGAAGAATGATGAAAAAAGGTTTTTGGAACTCATAGTTTTTATTAAATTATGAGAAATTTTTTAAATAAATGAGTTTTAATATTTATATTGATATTAAGTATTGTAAGAAGTTTGCAAATCTTCAAGTTATATCAATTATAATATTGAATAATGTTGGGACTGATTCATATTTCTGCGGGTTCGACGAATATTGACCACAACGATAGAGTAGTCGGGGTCTTGGGTTTTTCTAATTAATGTATTAATTGGGCGTTATGTATTTGGGCTCGTATTATAGCAACTAGAGTTTTTTAGTTACTATAAAAATATTGTTTGGTGTGTGGATCATTATAGAGTGTGTGAGTTATCCTATGAATACATCAGACAAACATGACTAGCCAAATTAATGAATTTGGGTATATTGCGTTTTCTTACTTTTTCGTCTTTCATATAATATCTGTGTGATTACAATATTATTCGTTCTTAAATTCTAACAAATACTGAAATAGAGCGATAATGAGATTGAATATTAACGTACAAAATCGGAAATGGAAATAATCCTGATTTTAGGAACATTTCATAATCTCTTCCTCCTTCTTTAAATTATAGTACTTCATTTCAAAGTATTTTTAAGTAATGTAAGCACATAATTTTCGGACACCTTTTGATTTTGCATTTGAAAAACATAATACGACCTAATTTCACTTCTTTATTTACATACAACTTATAAACAACCATATGATATATCTTTTTGAGGTTTGATTCATCTTACTTACTTAACAATACTTGAGGTAAAATTGAGAGAATTGATACAATGGGGCTCAATTATTATACGGGTGGTTATTGTATTTGGAGGTTCAAAATGAGAGGATTGAATATTTGGATATTTCACTTTCCTTAATTTAATTCTGCCCTCTTGAATTACATGTTCTTTTTTCATGTTAATTAAATTAGTTTAATTATGTTAATTTTTGTTTTTTTATTTTATTATTTGTCCTATAATTAATAATATTAGTTGATAATCCGTGCAATCCACAAGCTAGTTTAAATAATAAATTAACATATGAAATTAATTCGAAACAACTAACTCATTACTGTATTTGTGAAATACTCTTGGCACATAGATGATATGTAGTACCTAGTAGAGAATGCGATCATATTTCAAATTTTCATTAGTTGCACAACTGCTTGTAATAAACATGCAAACAAACAGACATCACCCCAGGCGACGATCTAATATTTTGTCAAACATGTCTTGTACATTGCCTTTTACTTAGTGTACTAAATTAAGAAAGAAATATGAATGAAATTGAGGCAAAAACATGTTATATTAAAATTTGGATTCAGAGAATTGCCTCTATCTATATATTAATACTTCTATATCAACATTTAAGCATTAACTTCATTAGTATGAAAAATTAATATTTTTCTTGTAATTATTGAAATGAGTTAATTGCATATTATACCTCGAAGTATACACCATTTTACCATTTTTATCCCAATAATTAAACTTTTCCATCCCGCTACGTACCTCAAGTATACCGTAAAGTAAGCATAACTGACCCTTTTGGTCAATTAATTTGTTTACCGGAAAATGGTCACGTGTCACAATTTAAATGGTAGGAAATTACAGAAGGACAATTATGTTTACTTAACGGTACTTGGGGAAGCGGGGTGTGAGCGTTTAAACATCAGGGTACGAATGGTAAAAGAGTGTATACTTCGGGGTTTAATATGCAATTTACTCTATTGAAATACTTATAGCTAAATAACAAAATTTTTAAAAGTTAAATATTATACACACAATAAATATAAAAGAAATGTACCTGGGGTCACGAGTTTAAACAATTTCGGCAACAAATAACTTATTGGAGAGATGAATCGTGAAGCACTTCGTCGCAGTGGAAATTGTTACTGTGAGTGCCGACTCACACGGTTGGCGTATCAGTGAAGTAAGAAGAACACGAAACCCTACCAGAGGAGTTTCTGATATAATTCGCAATCAATAACATGATAAAGGAAGAGGAGGAGGAATTTAATGACTGAGAACGAATTTTAAATTATAATTTGCCATAGTAAAATCACAGAAAACTACACATCCTTTACCTATACAACTCCTTAAAAGCCAAAATTGGTCAATCAAAGCAATCACATTCAACTTTTCCTTTGTTGTGAGAGAGGCAATGACCAGATTTAAGATTAACTACTAATCAAACCAAATTGAAAACCTAATCTAAATAATTAACATCAAAATTAAAACCAAATTGTACAGTCAGAACCCGAAATTAGAAGAGAGGGATAGCTAGGGAGACTGAAACCCATGATGGTGAAGAAACCACTAGAGACTGAAACCTATGGTGTTGTAGGCACAATACTGGAGGCACTAAAACCATAGTAAATAGGAGGCAAGATCGTTGGTTTCACAGCCCTAACAACCTTTCAATTCTTCAATAGCTTCAATTTTTTCAATAGCTTTGAAATCCCATCCTTTAAAACCATAGATTTGAAATAGGAAGAAGATGAAGACCAAAGAAGGAGGGAAAAAAATTGAGCGAAAAATTAGTAGCGACAAAGACGAGGAAGAGGAAGATGAAAATGAGAGTAAGAGGAAAAAATTGGGCAAAAACACCAATAAATAGATGAAAAGATTGAATTTAAGCGAGAAAGGAAACGAAAGAGGAGCCGAACGATTGATCAGACCAATTCTAACAAAATTGACTCGATTCCAAACTCACGTGAGAGATGAGAAACCAACTGAGTTAACTCCTAATTAATTAAGGGTTGACTCAATTTAGAATCGTTGTTTGGCTTTTTATATATAAGGTGTTGATGAGTTGACATCCATGTACTTTAAAAAATAGCACGAGCTTAGTGTGTAACTTAAAATTGAGTTGAAGTCAATGTTAGTAGTCAATTCAAGGGCTCAATTGAGATTTTTGCCACTCAAATGACTATATTGAAATTAGGTGGCAACTTGAAAGGACACTTTTGCAATTCGACCTATATTTAAACTCTCCTTTATTAATTTTGTATTTTAATAATAAATATTTGTGTTGTACTGTATTTGAACTACAAATTTGTAGGTCCAAGTTATTAGTCAATTTGTGTTTGTTTAATTTCGTATCACGTGCTAGTAAAATACGTAGTTCACACGGTTCACGTGCCATTATGAAGTAGTTATTTTATATCGTTAATGACAAAAATATCATTTTTAAAGTGACACAACTGAAACATAAGATGAAGTTGGGGAAAAGTCAACCTAAGAAACAAAAATGAAATATGGATGCATCTTATAAACAACCATATATGGCATATCCTTTTGATCAGGTTTGTTTTTCCCCAACCCTCCCTTATTTTCTGCTGTAATTATGAATTAGAATCCCTTTCATTATAATTTTTATTTATTTTTTCTTAATACACATTTAATGACAGAAGTATAAATTGCTTTTAATGATGATACCAATAATACAAATTAATTTTTACCACAAATATTATTATGTTGCTAAATATGTATTAAAAAAATTGAGTGAAAGATATATTGAAAATGATTCTTGTCACGAAATTATAGAAATTCAACAACAAATTAATCCACCCACTCCCTCGTACTAAATTCCTAAACTATGCATAAGTTGCACAAACAAATATTATACACATTATTGATATTAATTATTCCAACTTTCTTTTCGAATTGAAATCTTATTGCAAAGTTTGTATTAAATAACGAGTTCGTTAACTTGCAAGGAATGTTCTCGCATTATGATCAATTGGTATTGATAATGCGCTCGTAGTTATATTGTTCGAGCTCATATATATTGTTAGAATTCTTTCTGATATGATAATTATTGTCATCAGTAAGCCATTTGACTTTTGCTAGACCATAGTTGATGTATGTTCATATTTTCTTCTCGAAGCTATACCAAATCAAATTGTCTTTTGGGGCGAATTCTTATGATAAAACTGAGATAAACAATTCTATAAAAGGGGACATGTTATCGGAGACTATAGTATAGTTCTGTAATTGAGCACACCTAAAGGGGAGGGGGTGAATAGGTATAAATACCAAAAAGTGATCTACATGTGTCAATTTTTGAAATTTACTAACGCAGACTATAATCGGACATGCTAACTTTGTCTGTATTAGTATATGTTCTTCGTCTGTTATAATCGGATAGCTAATACTTATCCGTTTTAGTATAATTTGAGCACAAACTAAACCAGAATCTGCAGAATACTAAAGCATATAACAGAAAAGAAAAGAACAGTAAATCACGTCAAGATTTTTACGTGGTTCAACCCCTATCCTTTACTCTAGTGGCCTAATCCACATCCAATACCAAATGGTATTGGAGGCTCACTTTATTAAAATAATATTCAGCAATTACACAAAAAATAAACTCCCTGTTACAACGGCGATCGATTGGACACATCTGCCCCCCTTTGCACTTCTGCAACACTTCTCACCTCTGAGACTTTGATACCTTCGTTGAACAGACTGAATATTACAGTAACAACCCCCCCAAGCCAACTTAGACTTATACTTTGTTTATAATAGATATTATGAGATGGATTACAAAGACTGTTATTAATCTGAGATCTAAAGAAATGACATAATGACTTGAATATGACTCATATATGATTCAGGAAGAATGCTCTGTGAATTTCAGCTTTGTAGTCTTTTTCTTTCTTCTGCCCAGCAGGTTTGAATATATACAGAGTGAAGAGCAACGACTAGTCCAATTTTGTTAGCGTGAAAGACTCAATCAAGAAAGCAATCTCAGCAAACTGTTATTACTAACAGCTATAAAATCTTCAGCAGAATAAAGATAATCATATAATATTTGCTAAAATAAAGGAGTCAAATAAATCAAATAATATCTCCTTTAAAAACTGAAACCTATTTCTTTAAAAAATAACTCAAATTCGAATTATATCAGATTCCTTAATTATTTCAACTCCTTGATAATCTCCAAATCAACTCATTGATATATATATTAGAAAGATATATCCCAGCCTTATTAATTAAAAGTTATAACAAGCTAATATTAAGGAAATAGAATATCAATGATAAGATTTAGAAACCACCATGTTATCTTTTACTTTGAATTAAACACCAATTCCAATCTCCTTAAAATACTCCAATTCGAATTTGAATTGGTTTAATAGCCAACCAGATTTAGATATATATAGCAACAAAACAAATATTAAAAGATATTCTCTAGCTATATCAGTTTTCATAAAAGACTGTGAGACGTAATAGGCCACCATACAAAGCAATAGATTATATTATGGAACATTTACAATTTTTAGTACATTTTTTAAAATAATTAAAACAATAGTGCATACCTAAAATATTTACACAATTAGTGCATTTAAATATTTTATTTACACAATTAGTGAATTTATTTTTCCTTTAATTTAGTTGGGTGTTTTAATGGATTGCTGATATGGCAAATCAGTTTTATAATTATGTAACTGTTCCCAGTTGTTTCCCTTCGCTGTGACAATTTGAATTGCATGCCAAACCCAAGTAGTCGTGCATTATGTATATGGTGCAGTTGGTAACCAAACCTTCATACAAAGGTAACCGTTTTAGTTTATGTGGGTAACCAAATAGTCATAAAAAAATTTAAAACAGTTACCAAGTGTTACATGTATTTGTTTTTTTTATCTTGTTAAACCATGATGAAATCGAAGAGTAGTCGGATGGTTTTCCTCTTACTTAATGTAAGGAGAAAAAAATGTAAAATATTATTCAATATTGTGTAACACATTCTCGGTTACCTTACATCAATAAAAATGTGCAGTTGGTAGCCAAACTTTTATACAAATGTAACAATTTTAGTTTATGTAGGTAACCAAATAGTCATAAAAAAAAATCAGAACAGTTTCCAATTGTTATATGTATTTATTTTCTTTATCTTGTTAAACCATGATGAAATCAGAGAGTAATCGTGTGATTTTTCTCTTACTTAAAAAAATACAAAATATTATTCAATATTGTATAAAACAATCTCGATTACCTTTCATCATTAAAAAATACAGTTGATAGCCAAACTTTCATACAAAGGTAACTATTTTAGTTTTTGTAAAAAACTAAAATGGTTACCTTTTATATATAACCATCTCTTAAACTCATCTCCATCCAATTTCTCCAACAAATGAAGGATAAGGGTTTGAGAGCTGATCTTGTTACTTACAACATACGGCTAAATGCATTATGCAGGAAGGGGAGTCGAGAGAAGTAGGAAAATTGTTGGATGATATTTATGAACTGGGTTTTATTTATTTAGTAATGGAATATAAGTGAAATAAAAAAATAATTTGAAAGGTACTGATCTCACAGGATCATTCAAATTATTTTTTGATGCTTGGTTGCATCGGACCAAGATTTGATGCTTAATTTGATATGTTGATTTGTTACCAAGCTATAGCTTAGATGGTATAAGACCTTCCTGAACATGGGAGTAATCAGTGTTTCCAATCTAAGTGGAGGCATTATCTTGTAGCTGCACGACTTTATTTTCTTTTAGGGTTTGAGAGTGCTTTCTATGCCTCCTCTACCCACTAAATAATGATCTGTGCCCCTAAACCCACTAAACGGCCATCGCGAAGAAAGCTCCGGCGGAGAAGAAGCCCAAGGCTGGAAAGAAGCTGCCGAAAGAGGGCGAAGCTGTTGCCGAAGACATGAAGAAGAAGAAAGTGAAGAAGACTTACAAGATCTACATCTTTAAAGTGCTGAAGCGGCGGCGAAGGAGGAAGACGAAGGGGAGGAGAGAGGAGGCGGTGAGGGAGATAAAGAGAATGGACGGATGAGTGTTGGTAACTGCCGCATCTATATGAGTAGTTTTCTCCTTGATTTAAGGGTTTTTATTTTTGTGAAATTAGATAATATGACGTGTTTATTGTGTTGCACTATTTTTGTAATTATTTTATTGATGCACTACTCTTGTAATTATTTACTAATTGTTGTATATTATTGTAAAGAACCTTTATATTATTTAATCAACCCATCAGCCCAAAATATACTCCATGCAATCCATTAAATAACCAACAAGCATAGACAAATTGCATCAACATATATTAAACTTGTTATTAATTATTTTCAACACACCATTACAAAGTTAATTTCAGCCCATTTAATAACTCATATACTTTAGCATATTGTCATCATTAAAATTACAAAATATAAAAACCAACATATAGTTATGAACTACACTATTGTGTAAATATATTTGTGCACAATACATAAGTACAAAAGGTTGATCACCTGGCATACGTTGATGGTTTGTCTATAATTTTTTGACTGTTAAAGGTTACAATAGAAAAATATACTAGATAACCTGAGATATAGTTCGTAGTTTTGTGACCCTGACCCTCAGTTACATATTTAAGTTCAAAATCTTTCACACACATGCTTTGAGAATTAATTGTTCCGAAGAATTCACAATTCTTAATTAACTGTTGATTGATTTTGATAAAGGATATCTCGTTCAATTGTAGAATAAACTTATGTTTTTTTTCTTCATAAAATGTCTTGTTGTAAGTTGTTATATTTACTGGGTAATTTGATTGCCCATTCTTGCATAAAACATTTCAGTTATGAACAAAAAAATCTGGAGATCCATCTACGAACAAAAGCAGAGGCAAATTGCAAGAAAAGACGTCTACTAGCTAGTCTATCTTTTGTTTTGAAATGTAACAAGTAAATGATGTAAATATTTGCTTGTATTATAATGTAATATTAAAAGTTAGATAACCTTTGAAGCTACTGTGTATATAATCTTTTGTAAGGAATATTATGAATGATGCTTGGTATCCTATAAAATGAGTAGAATAGATATTTATATGTATTGGATTGCGAACAATGAACTTGAAAATAAAGATACTCGAATTTGAAAGCGTCACAAATATGTAGTTCACACCGTTCACGTGCCATTATGAAGTACTCACTCCGTTCCTTAATATAAGTCGTTTCAGAGAAATATTTTTGTTCTTTAATATAAATCGTTTTAAAATTTCAAGTAAACATTAATTACTTAGTTTCCAATAATACTAAGTATTAAATGTAATTTTGGTTCTCTCACTATTTTCTATCAAATACATAACAATCTCATCTTCTAATACAAGGGTAAAATAGACAATTAATATTATAGTTAATGTTATACAATTATTTCATTAATATTTATGTAAAACTCTAAAATGACCTATATTAAAAAACGAAGAAAGTAGTTGTTTTACAAAATTATAATTTTTTAAATCAAACGACGGAAACATAAAGATGAAGTTGGGAAAAAGTCAACCTAAGAAACAAAAATGAATATAAGAAGCTAGGTAAGCTTTTACTTTGGTACGGAGGGTTACTTTAAAACCGGCGGACTACTTGAAAAGATAGATATTTGTTGTTAAGTTGTACGGAGGCTTTTACTTTGGTACGGAGGGTTACTTTGGTACGGAGGCTTTTACTTTGGTACGGAAGGTTACTTTATACTCCCTCCGTTCTTTAATATAGGTTGTTTTAAAATTGTGCATAAATATTAAAGAAATAATTGTATAACATTAACTATAATATCAATTGTCTATATTACCCTTGTATTGAAAGAAGAGATTGATATTTATTAGATAGAAAATAATGAGATAACCAAAGTTACATTTAATACTTGGGGTAATATTAAAAACTAAGCAATTAATGCTTACTTGAAATTCTAAAACGACTTATATTAAGGAACAAAAATATTTTTCTAAAACGACTTATATTAAGGAACGGAGAGAGTATTAAGTTGTTATATTTGTTGGGTAATCTGATTGCTCATTCTTACATTAAATATTTCAGTTATGAACAAGAAATTTGGAGATCCATCTACGGACAAAGGCAGAGGCAAATTGCAAGAAAAGACGTCTACTAGTAGTCTATCTTTTGTTTTGAAATGTAATAAGTAAATGATGTAAATATTTGCTTGTATTATAATGTAATATTAAAGGTTAGATAACCTATGAAGCTACTATGTATATAATCTTTTGTAAGGAATATTACGAATGATGCTTGGTATCCTATAAAATGAGTAGAATAGATATTTATATGTATTGGATTGCGAATAATAAATCTGAAAATAAAGATACTCGAATTTGAAAGCCTCACAACTACGTAGTTCACACCGTTCACGTGCCATTATAAAGTAGTTGTTTTATATCGTTAATGACAAAAATATAATTTTTAAAGTCACACGACGAAAACATAAGATGAAGTTGTTAAAAAGTCAACCTAAGAAACAAAAATGAATATAAGAAGCTAGGTAAGCTTTTACTTTGGTACGGAGGGTTACTTTAAAACAGGCGGACTACTTGAAAAGATAGATATTTGATTCAGCCATATAATCATAGTACTTTAAAGTAATTTTAGGTAATTTGCACATAATTTTCGGGCATCCTTGATTTTGTACTTGAAAAACCTAATACGACATGATTTCTCTTTTTCATATGCATGCATCTTATAAACAACCATATGGAATATACTTTTGAGGTTTTGTTTTTTTTCCCCAACCCTCCCTTATTTTTTGTTGTAATTATGAATTAGGATTTCTTCTATTATAATTTTTATCTAATTTTTCTTAACACATTTAACGACAGAAGTATATATATTTTTTAATGATGATACCAATAATACAAATTAATTTTTATCACAAATACTATTGTGCTGCTAAATGTGTATTAAAAAAAATAGGTGAAAGATATAATAAAATTGATTCTTGTCATGAAATTATAGAAATTCAACAACAAACTATGTATAAATTACAAAAACAAATATTATTATACACTTTATTGATATTAATCATTGTAGTACTTGCGAATAACTAGTTGACACATGATTTATCTATTAGTATAAGTTAGAATACAAACTTGATTAAACATTAAGGTTATAAAATTTAAACTTGCGGGACAATTTTTGTAGTACTTGAGTGTACGTAGCTAGTTACCCAAATAAAATGGTGAAAAGGAAACAAAGGAATTGAGAAGCAAATTAATTACCTTGAAAACAAAAATGTATGTCCAAACGTGTAATATTAGACCAATTTACTATGGAGAGTTCACTTAAATATTGGTATACTTTGAATTGCACATAAATTCATACTAATGCCCGTTTGTAGATTATATATTTTCAGTTCAATCAAATTAAGCTTAACCCTTTCAGAAAAAAATAAAAATAAAACAATTGAAGTGTGCTTAGCCAAGTTAATTTCTAACAAAATCCTAGCTTCTTGTCAATTGGACTTTCAAAGTTTAAATTTAGGGGTCTCTTTATTTCTCTGAAGCAGTTAAATTTTTACAGATTAAATCAAAATAATAAAAAAAAAGTTGAAAAAACTATAGATTAGTGAAACTCTTTGTAAAAATTTGTGACTAATGGAAGTGTCATTTGGATATTGATCAAGAAGTTGTTGGCATTGTACTTCATAGTAAAGTCTTTATGAATTTATTTCAAACATTCACTTGAATTTCAAATCAAGTTGTGAAATTCATTGTCAAATAAAGACTAACATACTCTTCTTCTCCGACTTTAAAACCATTTGTTGGTAAGAAATTATCTATAAATTATACATATATCAAAACAAGAACTTAAACTCTTCCCAAAATGACTAACATAATCTTCTTCTCCGACTTTAACGCTCTTTCTGAGTTTTAAAATGGATAGAAAAGAAAAGAAATGGACGAAAAATTTAAGTTTTCTTTCCCATTTTTATGTTTATGAGTTTTTTAATAAACGGAAAAGAAAAGAAATGGATAGAAAACCTGACCACTTTTGTTGCCAAAGTTTTCCGTTCAAAATTGGCTTGATTTGGACAAAAAAGAAATTAAAATAAGTAATATTTTTATAATTCTCATATTATCCCCAACTTTCAATATAATAAATTTTAAATTACAACTCATGTCCCAAATTTATTTTTATCTAATAAACTTAATGTACAATACTGACAAGAAAGAGAAACTAGTTTTTTTGTTCGGTCATGGATATTATATGGTCCCATATTTATTTATGGCCTCCAATTTTCATTATTCTCCATTGATGCAGAAATAGACAAGCAAAATAAGTTCAATATTTGTTTCTGAACTAAAGGTATTTTTTATTTTATTTTAAATATATCTAGAAAAGAAAGAGATTACATTTTTACATATACACATTAAACTTTTATAAGCTTATATGAATAGAATAAAATGTGATAAAAAATTAAAAGAATTGTAGAAGAATATATCACAAATTCAATTAAAAGTTTTATTAAAAAATTAAGTAAAAAGGAGAGGAAATGTATTTAGATATTTGTATTTGAGTATGGATTTTTTCTTTGATTAAATTTATCTTGTATATTTTTATTCATGGTTTAATGGTTATAATTAATAGAAAGGTAAATTTATAAAAGTGATATTTTTCTTTTCTTTTCTTTTTATTGGAACTCAAAAACGCAATATTCTTTTCTATTAAAAACTCAAAAACAGCACAAAGGAAAACTTCAAATTTTCTATTATTTTTTTTTCTGTTCTAATTTAAGTTTTCTATTCTTTTCTTTTCTGTGCAAAACTCAGAAAAAAAGTGTAAAACTATTTGTTGGTAAGAAATTATCTATAAATTATACGTATATCAAAACAAGAACTTAAACTCTTCCCAAAATGACTACTTCATATTTCTTAATTTTAATCCTCCTACTACCTTCTTCATCGGCAATTTCTGGCTCAGTTCAAGAAATCTTTACTCGCTGCCTTAGTAGCAATTCTCTTCCCTCTAATTCAATCTCTTCCACAATCTATACTTTAAACAATTCTTCATACAAATCTGTTTTGCAATCATATATTCGAAACCTTCGATTCAACGAGTCCACAACTCCAAAACCCCCTTTTTATTATCACTGCTTTACATTTCTCACATATTCAGGCAGCCGTTTTCTGCGGGAAAAATTCATGGATTGCAAATGAAAATCAGAAGTGAAGGCCATGACTATGAGGGCCTATCTTACGTATCCCACACACCATTCTTCGTGCTAGACTTGTTCAATCTCCGATCGATCAATGTCAATATTGAAGATGAGACTGCATGAGTTCAAACGGGTGCAACCCTAGGTGAACTTTATTACAGAATTGCCGAGAAAAATAAAATTCATGGATTCCCCGTGGGAGCTTGTCCTACCGTTGGTGTTGGTGGCCATTTCTCGGGAGGTGGATATGGTACTTTGATGAGAAAATACGGCCTTTCAGTCGATAATATTGTGGACGCAGAGATAATTGATGGGAATGGACGATTTTTGAACCGAGAATCAATGGGGGAAGATTTGTTTTGGGCCATTACTGCAGGGGGGGCAGCTATTTTTGGAGTTGTTTATTTGTACAAAATCAACTTGGTTCGAGTCCCAGCTAAGGTAATTGTTTTTCAAGTCACTAGGACCTTAGAACAAAATGCTTCTGATATTGTTTATAAGTGGATACAAGTTGCATCTAAGTTGCATGAAGACCTATATATAAGAATGAAAATCGAGGCTGTAAAAAAAAGTCCAAGCGGAGAGAAGACGATACAAGCTTCTTTTATTGCATTATTTCTTGGAGAAACTGAAAGACTCATTTCTTTATTTAATCAAAGCTTCCCTGAATTAGGGTTACAAAGATCAGATTGTTTTGAAATGAGTTGGGTTGAATCAGTCCTTTTCCACACAGGCTTTCCCATTGGAACCTCGTTTGATGTTCTTCTCAGTCGAACTCCTCAATCACTCACCTATGGAAAAAGAAAATCAGATTACGTGCAAGAAGTCATACCAAAAGCTGGATTGGAATATATATTCAAGAGGGTGATTAAGCTAGAGGCTCCGTATATGTATTTCAATCCATATGGTGGAAGGATGAGTGGGATTTCGGAGTTTGCCAAGCCATTTCCACATCGAGCTGGAAACCTATGCAAGATTGAAAGTGCAGCAGACTGGAACGAAGATGGGGCTGAATCTGCAAATCACTATATAGATTTGACACGAAAGTTGTATGATTCCTCGACTCCTTTTGTGTCCAAGAATCCGAGGCATTTCTGAATTATAGAGATCTTGATATTGGTATCAATCACATTGGTAAAAACAATTACCTTGAAGGAGCTGTTTATGGGATCAAGTATTTCAAGAGTAATTTTAATAGGTTGGTGCAAGTTAAAATTGCAGTTGATAAAAAATAATTTCTTCAGAAATGAACAATGCATCCCAGTCTATCGGTCCTAGAGATAGGCAAGGCTGGCTGACCAGTTAATTTCATCATATTTAGCCAATATATATATTTTCTCCAAAGTACAAGTGAACTAGCTGCTAGAAGAAAGAATATTGTTTCAGTTTGGTATTTTCAGAATTAAAGCTGTTTTATTACTGTGTGAAATATAGATAATAAGTTGTTGCCTCTTGGAAAAAGTAATTATATAATGGTTATATAATTAATTGACATTTGATAAGTGAAAATGCTTAAGTTTTACTACTATTAGGACTATATTCTCTAATTAGGACTTAATTTTTTTGTTCTCGATCTTTTCATTTGCTTCAATATATTTTTGTTTCTCATTAAATCAAATTAATTTGTAGTTTTTCATATTTTGTCCTACCAATTAATATATCCCATGTTTTAAGTCATGTAATCAGGCTACTTGATGCAGGATGATCATCCGATACCGAAGATACCGAGTTATCAGATAGTATGTTGATGACCTTGGAATATCATGAATTGGATGATCGTCACAAACGAAGAGGTCATTAAACACCTTCGACATTAGCACCTTCGGCTTCGGGAGATGGAATGGCGTCCTGACTTTGAGAGTTCGAGAGATTAATAATTTATTTGCTTTCTATTCCTATTTAGTTCTTCAATTAATAATATTTTATTATTAGCAAGTTTGTTATTTTGTTAGGAATTGTTTTCGTAAAAGTAGGAAGTTTGTTAGAATCTTTTTCACATCTCTAGGAGGATTTTATTTCCATATCTCTAGAAAGATTCTAGAGTGACTTGGAGATAAAGTGTTGCTAAGTTATATAAACCTAGCTTGTGGGTTGAAATAAACAGACTTGATTTTGATAAATATATTATACACATTAGAGAAATTTCTCTGTGTTTTTTCTAGTGAACCTCTTTCTTCTTCTTGTGAATTTATTTGTTTACCTAGCCCGCAAGATAATCGTTATCTCGCCCAGCGTCAGTTGATATCAAAGCTCAAGCATCTTTCTGGGAATAGACTCATCGATTTTAATGGCTGGTGGTCGTGGTTGTAGATGGCAGATTTCGGCTAAGGAAGTCCCGCACCGTGGTCGTAGCGTCCGTGATGAAAGACAAGTTACAGAACCTAGCAGTGCAAAATCTGGGTCGTCATGGACAGGTTCCAGAGGAGGAAGTCTCGCACCTAGGCCGCCGTGGATAGGTTCCGGAGGAGGAAGTCCCACATCTTGAACACGATGAAGAATCATATGATTCTGAATTGAGTTATGATAAGCCTTACCAACGTAGGAGGCAACTATGGGAACGACATGACCGTGAGGACCGTCGTAGTGATCTGGGTTTTAGAATGGAGCTACCGGAATTTTCTGGTACGCTGCAAGTAGAAGGATTCATCGATTGGATGAACGACGTAGAGCGCATCTTCGAGTATAAGGAGGTATCAGATAACGCTAAGGTAAAATTGGTTGCCAGCAAACTGAAGGGTCGAGCATCTGCTTGGTGGGAAGAGATGAGGTGATTAAGGGAGAGACAAGGAAAAGGCTAAAATCACAAAGTGGGAGAAGATGAAGAAGAAGATGCAGAGTCACTTTCTTCCTTTCGGATACACTCAATCTCTGTTTAAGAGATTGCATCTGTTAAGACAAGGTACTCGATCTGTGGATGTTTATACCGAAGAGTTTTACCAATTGATAGCAAGGAATGATCTATCGAAAATTGAAGAACAATTGGTGGCACGATATTTGGAAGGATTAAAACAGCCATTGTAGAACACCCTTAGCCTCCATTCACTTTGGACTGTTTCTGAAGCATATCAGCGAGCTCGTGAGGCAAAGCAACTGTAAGACCCCGAATTTTATGAAATAAAAGTAATAAAATTTTCTTATAATTATTATTCAATAAATGGTTAAATTGATAAAAGTTTAAAGTTAAGGGTGATATATGTAAAATTTTTAAAATACGCAAGTGGTTATAAAATACTCATTTCTATTGGGGAATATTCATTTGGTCGTGGAATATTCTTGTTGTCGGAGAATATTCGTACGACGACGCAGCTATTTATGGGTCTCATAACATAATAACTGTCGGATGAAGAAAACGACAAGTTTGAATTTTTATAAATAACGGCGTAGTTGTTACCGTTAACACTGTTGGAATATCTAGTGGTTAAAATACAGTAATACACGTTGTTGCACAGTAGCACACAGTATTGCACAATATTTTTTTTTTGAATTATTGATCCTTACGTAAGAAGGCACTACTCAATCATTGTTACAATAATTACTGTTCAATATTTTATTTTATTGATTCAATAATTGCTGCGTTGATATTTTATATTATTGTTGTTTCAATAATTGTCATTGCACAGTATTTCCCATTATCAGATCACTAATTCATATTATTTGAATAATATTATTAGATAGCATTATTGACAATGTCTAGAAAGTTCTGTCTAAGGAGAGGTTTGGTCACCTAATTGCGCGCTAGTAAAGAAAAATCCTTATTGGAAAGCCCCCTCTTTTCTGAGAACTGTCTGATTGTCATTATTGTGATTCTATAATATTATTTGTGAATAATTAATTATTGATTTATAAGATAAGGAAAATATTAATTTTATATGGATATAGATGAAGAAAATTTTTAATGTGACAATTGTTGAAAATTGATATTTTATCTTTTTTGATAAAATATTTCATTTAAATATATTATTATATTATAGTAATATAATAATGGTGATATTTTACAATGAATGTGTGATATATGAATAAATGAGAAGGAAGAGTATTTTATTGCATTAAATGTTTAACACATATTTTGTGTGTTGGTGACACAATTTTTGATTGAAAATTGATTATAAACAAATAAATCGTGTATGTGGATTTCGGGCCAATTTACATTTGGAATTTGGAAAACTTTCTTCTCGCAAAGTTGTAGAGAATTAAATTTCCTATGGAACGGACATAAGATTTGAATTTTTCTGATAAAAGGGCTATTTATTATGAATTATTGAAGTTCCAAAATATTGGGTCTGAATTGATTTTGTTGCATTAAATGATAAAAACATGTTTTTCATTTTGGTGGGCCCCACTTGCATGTGTTAGTTGCTGAAATCCGATGGCAAGGTGTGCGTAGGAAAATAAAATAAATATTAATATTTTATTAAATTTTCTGCTTTGGTGTTCTAAGTATTTTCCTATAAATATGATGCTTAGGTTAGAATTAAAAATCACACCAGAAACTGAAGTTTTCTCTATCTATATTATCGAGTGTATTTTTGTGAGTATTTTGATACTTTGAGTATTGATATACGGTGCAAGCTCCCTTCAACATTATATCCGATATTCTAGTCAGAAGTACTGTTCTTTTGAGGTAAGGGATGTTATTTTTTTTATAAATGATATTATTTCTTTCAATATCATTATACCGGAATATTGGTAAGATTTTTCTGGTGAAATTCTTATCTTTTCATGTCGGGATTACTATTCATGAGTTACTATTTATGAGTTACGATTCACGAGTTATTATTCATGAGTTACTATTCACGGGGTACTATCAAAGCCGGTCCTGGGTTTTTTAAGGCCCAGGGCAAAAAATTTTAAGTGTGCCCCTTTATACAAACTAAATAAAAAAATAAAAAAATTATCAACTAATTAATTTTATTAAAATTATAAGAATTTATAAAAGATAAGGAAGAACACTTTAAAATGTTATCGAAGTAAAGACTCATCACATGTACCTACAAAATAAAAATATCAATGAAATCCAGAAACTAATGAAATACACAATCAGAGTTGACAAGTTTTACTTGATTACACAATCGAACTTTTAATTTTTCAAATTACCCTACTAAACTAATTATTATTTTGAAATTGGGTTATTCATTAAAAAAAAAACTGACGTTAATTTTTTATCTACAAAACTAATGAATTACTCACCGTAGTTGTTGTGCTTTTCTTGATTATATCATTGAACTTTTAATTTTTCGATTACCTTATTAAATTAATTTAAAAATGATTATTTTAAATATTTTTAAAATAGTTATTATTTTCAATAAAAAAATATTATAAACTTTAATTTTTCCATAAAATTTCATAAAATTTCATAAAATATAGATTTAAAAAAATTAAAGTTTTATGAAACTCTTCTTGATTTTAAAAAATCTTTTTTTTCTTTTGAAAATAAATTTTATTTTTTTGAATCTATATTTTATAAAATTTTACTCATTTTTTAAAATATGAAGAATTTTTCAATTTTTTTCTTGAAAGTAATATTTATTTATAAAAATTATTAATTTCTTTTTTTAAAAAAAATTGAATCCGCTTTTTTTTATTTATCTTTTACTATTTTTTATTTAATTTCTATTTTTTGTTTTTTAAAAAAATTATAATATTAAGAATGGGTCATTCTTTTTAAAAAATTAAGTAGACATTAATTTAATTTAAAATCACTTTAATTTTTTTGAATCAGATTTTATGAAACTCTACTAATTTTATGAAGTAAAAAGTTTCTAATATTTTTACTTAAAATAATAATTATTTTTAAAAATATTTAAAATAATTATTTTTAATTAGTTTGATGGGGTAATTTAAAAAAATTAAAAGTTCAATGGTGTAATCAGTAAAATGTGCCAACTACAGTGGATAATTCATTTATTTTGTAGATAAAAAATTAACGTTCGTTTATTTTTTTAACGGAATGACCCAATTTCAAAATAATAATTAGTTTAGCGGTGTAATTTAAAAAATTAAAAGTTCAATGGTTTTAATCAGTAAAACCTACCAACTACAGTGGGTATTTCTTTAGTTTTGTCCAATGAAATCAAAACAACAAAACATCATTTAAAATATCTTCTTGTTACACTTTTAGATGCAAAATCATAAATTATACTATCATATTTAATATTTTTTAACATATCATTTTCAATGCATAATATCGTTAATCTTTTTATTATTTATTTTTTATACACATAAATACATAAATTTATAAAAACTTTTGGGCCCCCTTCAACTTTGGGACCTGGGCGGTTGCCCTGTTGGCACATGCCCAGGGCTGGCTTTGGGTACTATTCATAACAAAATTGATTTCTTTTTCTTACCAAATTATCGTTGATTTATGAATCTTACTCTTGAGATTAAATCTATATGTTGATTATATTGTTTTTATTATCATATATAACATTTTTATAATCCCGGTGATTAAATTTCTCTTTGACTTAAGTGTAAAGATGGGTAGATTATTGGTGTGATCGTGACTATGGATTTTCTTTGGCCAGTAGTGCAAAGTTGAATTGTTGACTGATATGATCATGACCATTGAATTTACAATTGAATATCTTTAACTTAAGTGCAAAGGTGAATTGATCAACATGATTATAATTATTGTTTATATAAATTCTGAAATGATTATATATTTATTCGAGATATTAATATCTTTGGCCTGTAGTGCAAAGATGACCTGTTATTGAATATCTTTGATGAACTGTTGACGAATATCTTTGGCCCGTAATGCAAAGATAAATTTATTTGTATGATTATGAACAGGAACTGTGATTTGGTATAACCATGATCTTTGATGTTTCAGGTAAAGACAGGTGATAAAAATTATCTTCGTCCTGGATGCGAAGAGGAATTTAGAACCTTAGTTATGATTATGAGTTATTCATATGATTGTGGAAAGGAACTGTTGATTGATGTTACAGGGATAAAACATTGTTTGTGGACTTTTAATGTGGAGAAGATAATAGACTTTATAGTCTATTTGACTCTTCTAATGGATTGCTCGTTCCGCTGCAACTATGGTTGAAAAGTTTTATCATCTACCATATGTTCTAAATCTTTGATTTATTACTGACGAAGGCTATTGATAATTTAATTATCTTTAGTCATGATATTCTTTACTGGGCTATTTGTGCTCACTCTTTTGCTTCACAATTCATTTCAGGTAATAAAAGTGTTGCAGATTAAAAGCGGGGGATAACAGGGGAATAGAATCGGTGGTCTATAAATGCTGAGGTTCTCCCAAATAGTATGGAAATAATTTTATTGAGAACTTTAGATAAGTGTGTCGTATTGTAAACGTCATTTGATATTTAATTTTGGTGAACCGAATAGGGTGGGGTGAACCCAACTTTGGAAGGGTGTTTTGCCACTATCATACAAGATGTCTAATGACACACAACCTCATGTTATCATAAGACAGGGTTGTGCACATCCACTTGCTGAGTATATCTACGAGTACTACCTATATGATCTTGGAGTTTGGTTGAAACATAATGTTCAATCGCAGATGGTGGAGATAGTTATATGTCAAGAGAAGACTCACCATTGGAAGGAACATGATAGTAATCTTCTCATTTCTCTTTGGGGTCTATTGGATCAACCAAGGATAATTCTCTAGACATATGATATCTATCATAACTTAGATTCATGGCCTCCAATGTACGAAGGTTTCCTTGAGCACTTCCCAAAGATTTTAATTTCCAAAACAATTTTTGATTGTACCTTTATGTAAGGTACCATTGTGACGTGCTATCCAAGTTGGTGTCCAGAGTCATAGTTGGTATATATTTGTATCAAAACTCACAACATACGTGTTGTTATATTTTGAACGACAATTGTAGTAATAAAGTTGTAGTTATTTTCTGTACCATGTATTTGGCGACTCAAAATAGGTTGGATGGATTAGACATATTTTGGGGGCGTCACAACAACAACAGAATAGTAGACAGATGCCAAGGAGCAATCCCCTCAACAAGCCAAACCCATCCCCATAATTTTGTATTACACCACAACAACCTTATGGTAACTTTAATTTTAGCATCAAGTGTTTCAGATGTGGAGAACTAGGTCATAAAGCAACAGATTGTCGAAAGCTTGCTAACTAGAAGGGTAAGAACCTTTTATTGAAGAAGGAATGACTGATGAAGCAGAGGAGTTCAGAGAGCCTATATATGATGAATACGAGGACGAAGATGTGTTGTATAAAGATGGACAGGAGACCCTAGTCGTTCGCAAGAGTCTACTGACTCCCAAAGAAGAATCCGAAGAGGATTGGCTGAGGACCAATATCTTCCACACTACTTGCACAATGGCAAAAAAGGTCTGAAAATTAACTATTGATAGTGCATCTGTGAAAACGTAGTGTCCTAAGAAGCTGTTTGAAAGTTAAATTTGAAAATGGATCGGCATCCAAAACCATATAAGTTATCTTGGTTGAATAAAGGCAGTGAAGTAACCGTTAACAAAAAATGTTTAGTATCCTTTTCAATCGAAAAGAAATACTTTGATAATGTTTGGTGCGATGTGGTGAAAATGGATGTTTATCATATGTTATTGGGAAGACCTTGGCAATATGACGGAAGTGTCATCTATGGTGGTCGGAAGAATACTTACTCGCTCAGTATAAAAAGGAAGATCGAGGGTTGTGTTAGCACCTCGTAGGGAAGAGTTTGGTTCAACTCAAACAGTCGGGAACCCGAACCTTTTATCTATGACAAGATTCCTAACAGAAGTTGAGCATGAAGGAGTTATGTATGCACTGCTTCCTTGTGAGAGAAGTTCTGCGAATGAAAATGCAAAAGTATCGGCTGATGTGCAGAAGTTGCTAACAGAGTTCGCTGACTTAATGCCCGAAGAACTTCCATCAGGATTACCACCGTTGAGAGATATTCAATATGAAATAGATTTTATCCCAAGATCGAGTCTACCGAACAGACCAGCCTACGGACTTAGCCCCAAGGAGTCAGAAGAACTACAAAGGAAGGTAATGGACTTAATGGAAAAGGGATACATCCATGAAAGTAGGAGCCCATGTGTAGTTCCAGATCTATTAGTACCGAAGAAAGACGGTTCATGGAGAATGTACATCGACAGTAGAGCAATCAATAAGATCACGGTGAAGTATCATTTTCTGATACCTCGTCTGGATGATATGATAGATCAGCTGTCTGGTGAAAAAATCTTCTCAAAAATTGACCTGAAGAGTGGATATCATTAAGTTCGGGTGAGACCTGGAGATGACTGGAAGACAACCTTCAAAACCCAACAAGGCTTGTATGAATGGATGGTTACAACCTTCGGACTTTCCAACGTGCCCAGTACCTTCATGAGGTTTATGCATAAAGTAATATGACCTTACATGAGAAAATTTGTGGTTGTTTACTTTGACGACATTCTTATCTACAGTCCGACATTGGAATTACATCATGAGCACCTCTAAACTGTATTTGAAACTTTACGGAAGAAACGATTGTTTATAAACCAGAAAAAGAGTTCTTATTTCATGACTTTAGTAACCTTCCTCGGTTTTGTTGTTTCTACCGAAGGTGTTAATGCAGATTCGACCAAGGTCAAGGCAGTCTTAGCATGGCCTACGCCGAAGACAATACATGACGTCAGAAGCTTTCATAGATTAGAATCTTTTTACAGACGGTTCATTCGAGAGACTTCAGCACGTTGGTCATGCCTATTACCGAATATCTTAAAGGGAAATCATTTCAATGGTCCTAGGAGGCCAAGGTAGTTTTCAGTTGATCAAAAAGAAGATGTCTGAAGCACCCGTACTGACACTTCCTAACTTCGAGAAGGTATTCGAAGTAATTTGTGATGCATCGGGAGTTGGTATTGGTGGTGTTCTCAGTCAAGAAGGTCGTCCAGTTGCTTTCTTCAGTGAAAAGTTATCAGGGTTAAGAAAGAACTATTCTACTTATGATCTGGAATTCTATGCCCTAGTCCAAACACTGAAACATTATTTGATACAGAGGGAATTCATTCTTTTTACTAACAATGAGGCTTTAAAGTATATTAATGGTCAACATAAACTCAGTTGAAGACATGCTAAATGGGTAGCGAGCTTGCAAGAGTTCACTTTCACTTTGCGACATCAAGCAGAAAGTCTGAATCGTATTGTTGATGCGCTAAGCCGAAGAACATTACTCCTTAGTACTATGCGAAACAAGATTGTAGGGTTTGAAGTCTTCATTGAGATGTGTGAAGGAAATCCTTCCTTCGGTAAGATAGTTCAAGACATACGAGAAGGTCGACAATCTGACTTTATCTTACATAAGGGGTATTTATTTCGAGGACTTCAGTTGTGTATCTCTGATTGTTCGCTTTGACAACAGATAATAAGTGAACTTCACAAAAAAGGGCACTTCAGACGAGATAAGACATTGGCCTTAATAACAGCTGACTATTACTGGCCAAAGATCTCGAGCGATGTGAATCACTATGCAAAAGGGTGTTCTACTTGTTAGAAGTCAAAATGAGTTCTACTTGTCCCTGAAAGACCTTGGTGTGATGTTAGTATGGAATTTTTCTTAGGTCTGCCCGGAACTTAGAGAACTTCAGATTATATTATGGTTGTCGTCGACCGATTCTAAAAAATGGCTCATTTCATCGCTTGTCAAAAGACTATGAATACTGCTCGGATCGCTCACTTCTACCTTCGGGAGATTGTACGCTTACATGGCGTTCCACAATCTATTACATCCGACCGGGATACTAAATTTATGAGTAATTTCTAGAAGAGTCTGTGGGAAAAGCTCGTAACACAATTGAACTTCAGCAGTGCTTACCATCTTCCTTAGACAGATGGTCAGACCGAAGTAGTAAATCGAAGTTTGGGTACTATTTTGAAGTGTTTGGCCGAAAATAAACAAAAGTAATGGGATCTGACGCTTTCTCAAGCAGAGTTTTCTTATATCCGTTCGAAGAATCGGAACACTAACATGAGTCCTTTTGAGATAGTTTGTGGTTAGAACCCTTATGGGGTCTTAGATTTAGTTCTTGTTTCTCGCATTGGTCGAGTACATCCAAAGCGGAAAAATGACAGATCATCTTCGGGTTATCCATGATCAAGTGTAGAAGTCCATCTCGGAAAGCAATGCTAAATACAAGTACCGGGTTGATAGTCATCGTCGTCAGGTTATTTTTAAAGTTGGAGATATTATTTGAGTCGTACTTACCCGTGATTGGTTTCCTGTTGGTGATTATAATAAACTTAAGGATCGAAAAACTGAAAAAATTGGTCCTTCTGAAATTTTGCATCGAATCAACAATAATGCTTATCGGTTATGCATTCCGAGTCATCTGCGAACTTTTGACGTTTTCAATGTTAACCATTTAAGCCCTTGTTTTGAGCAGTCTGCTGAACAAACTGAGAACTCGAGGACGAGTTCTTCTCAACCTGGGGTGACTGATGCAGGATGGTTCGAGACCGAAGATACCGATCTATTGGATAGTATGTTGATGGCCTTGGAATATCATGAATTGGATGATCTTTAGGTTTTGACACAGAAACGCAGCGAAAATAAACCAATTTAAAGCAATTCCGAAACCCAAAACAGGATCCATGCGAAAACAATTAACTAAGTGGTTAGAAATTATACCGATTGTGATACTGAAATTGATGCGCTTGAATCTCCAACGCAATCCAAATGAATCGAGCCTCTACGGTATCCACACGAACGCTCCGAGAATCGTCCTACGATCTGCAGAAGAAGGAACCGTGGTACTAGCCACCAAGGATGAGAATT
>CM035155.1:36874930-36919999 GCA_020205615.1 Panax quinquefolius
GGACCTTTGCGTTGACAATATCGCACTCGTACTTGCATATGATTTTCTACTCAATGCGTCAGCTACCACGTTCACTTTTCCAGGATGGTATTGGATAGTATGATCATAATCTTTCAACAGTTCAAGTCAACATCATTGTCGTATGTTGAGTTCCTTTTGAGTGAAGAAATATTTGAGGCTTTTATGATCTATAAAGATCTCCACTTTCTCCCCATACAAGTAATGCCTCCAAATTTTAAGTGTAAAGACAACAGCTGCCAACTCTAGATCATGAGTAGGATAATTCCTTTCATATTCTTTGAGTTTTCGCGAGGCATAGGCTATGACTTTCCCATGTTGCATGAGAACACATCCCAACCCTTTACCTGAAGCATCACTGAGATGACAAATCCCTCCGATCCAGATGGTATTGTCGAACAGTCTTTGAAATGAGTCTCCTCTTGAGTTCTTAAAAACTCTTCTCACATTCTTCGCTCCAATAGAACTTTGTATCTTTCGAGTCACCGAGTTAATGGAGTAGCTATTCGAGAAAATCCTTCCATGAATCTCCGATAATAACCAAATTTAAGCGAGAAAGCTACGATGCTTCGATCAACGATTTAGGTTGCTCCCGACTTTGAATAGCTTCAATCTTTGCCAGGTCAACAGATATTCCATGACTTGATACTACGTGCCCAAGGAATGCTACTTCCTCAAGCCAAAACTCACATTTCTTCAACTTGGCATAAAGCTTGTATTCACGAAGCTTTTGGAGTGTCAGCCTCAAGTGTTGTTCATGATCTTCATGACTTATGGAATAAATAAGGATGTCATCAATAAAGACGACCACAAAGTGATCCAAATATTCCTTGAATACTCGGTTCATCATATCCATGAAGGCAAAGAGGAGCATTAGTCAATCCAAAGGACATGACTAGAATTCATAATGCCCGTCTGCGAGAGTTCGAAAGCCGTCTTTGGAATGTCATCCGTTACAATCTTCAATTGGTGATATCCTAACGAAGATCAATCTTTGAAAAGAATTTGGCTCCTTGCAATTGGTCAAACAGGGTCATCAATACGTGGCAATGGGTACCTATTTTTGATGGTGACATGATTCAACTCCCGATAATTAATACAAAGTCGCATACTCCCATCTTTCTTCTTCACGAATAGAGCACAGGAGCACCCCAAGGAGAAGTACTTGGGGCCGAATAAAGCCAATGTCTAACAATTCCTGCGGTTGGGTCTTTAACTCCACGAAGTTCAATAGGAGCCATTCGATATGGGGCTTTGGAAATGGGTTTTGTCTGGGTTGAAGGTCGATACAAAATTTAATTTCACGCTCTGGGTAGGCGGGGAAGTTCTTCAGGAATACGTCAGAAATTTATTAAAATAGAAATATCATTCAAAAGCGACGTATTTTTGTTTAAATCATGACATGAGCTAAAAAAGCTTGACATCCGTTTTCAATAAACAATAGCTTTATGGCTTGAAATGACCGTGATTGATTTTAATGGTTTGGTCACTTGAATTCGCATAATAGGTTGATTAGGAATATGAAAACTAACAACCTTACGAAAATAATCAATTTTTGCATGATGAGTAGTTAACCAATCAATCCCTAGAATCACGTCAAATGCAAGTATTTTCAATGAAATAAGATCGACAGGTAATATGAGGGTACCGATTTGAACTAAACAAGACTTATAAACAGTGGATGTAATAAAGGTTTCTCCTAATGGAGTTTCCACAGATAAGTCAAAGTATAATTTCTCCGGAGCCAAATTTAATCGTTGAGCGCAAGTAGGAGAAATAAAAGAATGGGTAGAACCGGTATCAAATAAAGTATAGACTTCACTAGAGTTTATGATAAGCTTACCCGTGATGACCTTATTCGGGTTCCTTGCTTTCTGGGAGGTCACTACAAACGCTCTCCCTTGCACTATCGGCTTTGACTTTTCTGGGACGGCCTTTTGTGCCTCCATCCTAGCTGAACTTCGTCTTTGGTGAACGACAAAATCGGGCTAGGTGACCTTCTCTTCCAAAATTATAACATGCTTTGGATGGCATCGCGCAGTTTGGACTGATGTGTCCCTCCCCTCCGCATTTGAAGCATATGATAGGTGGTCGTTCTCCTTCCTTAACAACGGTCTTTGGTCGATGTCTTTCCATCATTGTTGAATCTCCTCTTCTTAAAATGTCCATTCTTATTGTTTTGGCCCTGATTACTACCGGCGTGGTTACCATTTCTGGCTTGTTGATTCCCTCCACGCATGTTGTCACCGCTTCGATGACTGCTCTCGCTGGTATTATCATTTTGTCGGCTGCTCTCTTTCGGTTGCGTTGACTTGTTATCGCGCTCCACTAATTGAGCCATACTTACAACATCTGAATACAAACACATTTTATGAGAAATAAGATATTGACGTATCTCTTGCTTCAAACCTCTTAAAAACATCTGCGTCATTCTTTCTTCATTATCCACCAAGTGGGATGCAAACCGGGATAAATCGACAAACTTTGCTTCGTACTGCGACACGGTCATGTTATTTTGTTCTAACTTGATGAACTCTACCTCCTTCATGTGAAGAATACTTTCGGGAAAGTACTTGTCGTTGAATAGTTCTTGGAACTTCTCCCAAGACATTTTTAGTGCGGCAGGTTGAGTACGCTTTATCGACTCCCACCAGTAATCTGCCTCTCCTCGCAACATAAAGGCGGCAAAGGGAACCTTTTGCTCCTCGGAGCATCCCAAGACATCAAATATCTTGGTGATCTGCTTTATTCATGCTTCCGCCTTAAGTGGTTTTGGCTCTCCAATAAACTCCGGTGGTCCCAGCTCCTTGAACTATTTAGCGGTGACCGTCCGAGAGTTTCCAATGGTTCCACCTACATTTTAGATGGGCTGCTCTCGCTTTCTTTGTTGCATGAATTACATAAAAGCCTCTGAACATTCCATCATTCATCATTTGGTCGGTGTTGTTGTTTGCGATGAGGATTATTTCGACTACGATGCACATTATCCTCGATTATTGATATGTGGTGAATCAACGGTTGCTGTGCTCCATTGCTATTCTCAACATTCTCGGATGTCATTTTCGAGATCTCGCCACAAAACAAAAGGTTAATTGACATGTAACATATTATCCCAATATTCGACCGACCAATTAAATACCAAAAAAACTTTGGTAGGTCATACTAGCGAAGAATTCCCGTCTCTCCCTCCTAGTTCTATTCTCACATCTTAGCCAGGGATCATATCCTAAGCTCGATACTGTTGTGGCGCCCCCAAAATTAGGTATACATCACCCATCTTGAGTCGCCGGATACATGATGCATGTAATTCAAATATAACTTAATAATACAAAAGTTGTGTACAATACGAACAAAACATAAACCGTGAGTTTGAATACAAATATTATCTACTAGAGAGTATACAAACTCAAAAGGAGTCCTCATTACAATTATTATCACACTATTTCACGTAATAGTGAGGACTACTAATGCACCATCTAGGACCATCACTCCGCTTCCCATTGCTAGTCCCATTACGTTCTCATTTCACGAAGAGAACGAAAGAAAAAGAAATGGTGAGCTCAACTAGCCCAAATAAAAATATTATGACTAAGATAATGCGAATAATTTATCATTAGCCTTCAACGATTGTTAAACCGATAAAATATAACAAACATCAAGTTTAATCTGCAGTTGAACAAGCGATCCATTAGAAGAGTCAAGTAGAGAATAAAATCTACTATCTTCTATGATTTAAAAGGTTTTTCATGACTTTTATCATTTGAGACTCGACAATAAAAAAAATCCACATCATCCTGCTTTTCTGACCAAGGATATTCATTAGTATCACAACCACAAATTATCCATGCACCACAGCTAAGGATATTCATGTATTCATCAATGGTCATGATCATACCAACAACTGTCCATCAATGCACTAAGGCTAATGAGGACTTTTACCACATCATTTGTAACATTACAGTCATGATTATACCGAATAATCCATGGTCATAACCATACCAAGTCCATCTATGCACTACAGGCCACAGATGACTTTCAACATAATATAAACATGAGGATGATGACAATGATATAAGAATTCAATAAAACAAGTTCAAGAATTAATTTATCTAGGGCCGATAACGTCCAAATTGTCACAATAATCTTCGCTTTGTAGAGTAAAATTCAAGAATGCTCGGAAGAATAGTTCCATGAAAAGATCTTTGGATGAAGTGCAAATATCAAGGATATTCCACTAATTTCATGGAGTATAGAAGTCAAAACTTTAACCAACAAAATATAATAACGAATGGAATAACAAAAAAATCACCATGCATGCGGTACTTCACATACGAAGTTATTCCAATGAATAATAAGTAATGGAACCAGTCGAGCAAAATTCGCACCGACGGGAAGTTCCAATGTAATAATACAGATTTTAACCAGTCCCACAGAAAAACGCATAGACATGATATTCCAACAGAATAATAATAAAGATTTTAAACGGAACCCGGTCAAAACGTAAAAGCATGTGAATAGGATATTCCAATGTAATAATAATAAAGACGGAATAATAGAAGAATGTCACCAAGTATAGGGTAGTCCGCGATATCTTTGGTTATTCAGTGAGAATAATAAAGAATGGAATAACGAAGTTCTCTTCATGAATACAAAAGAAATAATACCCTTTCACCGTAAAAAGAAACTTAATATAAGAGTAGGGAAGTAGCGAGAATACTTTTCTATAGTTTCTCTATAATTTCCCTCTCTAGAGTTTCAATTGAATTAAATAAGAAATTATCAAGGAATGAGCTTCATTTATAGAAGAATGGATTGAATAGTAACTAATTCATGAACGGTCCAGATTGATTTACTTTTAAACGAGACGGTTAAGATTTAAAATAAAATCTTTTAAATAAAATATAATATATATATATATATATATATATATATATATATATACACATTATATATATAACACCAGTCACGGGTTATGAACCTCGTGAACTTTGCCTGCTACACAATCAAATTATTACATATATATAAATATAATAATAACAATGATTTTACTCCTTCTGCCAACTTGCAAATCATCCCACAATATATATATTTTATATATATATAATATAAAATTATGCCACTAAAACCAAAAATCCCCCCACCCACACGTAACAACCTATATATATAATATATATCTATATATATACACACACACACACACACACACACACACACACACACACATATATATATATATATATATATATATATTATCACACTCATAACATACTATTTTGAAAAAATGAGTAGGCGGGGGTCCAAAAATACTCCAAAATCTATAACAAATACTATAACAATAATTGAACAAAACTGAGTGACTTCTCACGTAAGCATCAATAATCAATACCGTGTTCTACTATTTAACCACGCCAGATTCTGTACTTTTTAACACGGTGTTTCAACAGCTTAACGTTAAAATTTCCGCCAATTATTTTCATAAAGTATTTTTGTCGTTTTCTCAATCCGATAATAATTCCGTTGTGGGATCCACCAATGATTGTCTTGAGTTGTCTGAATATTCCCTGTTAAAACGGATATTCCCCGACCAATCGAATATTATATAACAACTTGCGTACTTTGCAAAATTTATAAATATTACCCACAACTATAACATTATATCAAATTTACTCCATAATATTCAAAAATAATATTTATAGAAAATTCATCTTTATTTATAAAATTTGGGGTCTTACACCATTACCTTGATTACATCTCAGTTTTTTCCCTCGAATAATAAAGAAAGAGTTGACGTTTTGTCAACTAAGAACACGAAGGAAGAAAAATGCTCTACATGCAGCGAAACCACTCTAGATGGCCAAACCCCTAGGGGGCGAACCCTAGGAGGCCGAACCCTAGGGCGGCCAAACCCTAGGGGGGCGAACCCTAGGGGATGAACCCTAGGGGGAAATCTATGTTTGGGCAAAAAAAATGAAGTTTGGGATGAGCAGTTACTATTTTGATCGTAACTTTTGATCCGTTTGGAGTTTTGAGGCCCGTAATATATAGCGACAAGATCTACAAAAATCATCGACTTTGGGCATGACATATGTCATTATAAGTTCAAAAGAGGCTCCGAAGGATGCTTTTGGGTTGGCCGAAGTTTTTTCAAAAAATTTTGGAAAACTTTTTCTTGCATAATTATGATTCTTAACTCCTTCTGACATTGTTTCTTCTTCATTTCAGGTGTCTTTAAGTTTAAATATCATACTTTCCTATTTGTCATGATAAGCATTCTGCCAACCCGAGAATCACTAAGGAGGCCCGTTTCTCAATGATTGGGAAAGGGTTCCCCTCTTTAGTCTTTCCGACGTCATTTGGGATCAAGTCCAGACTTATTACCGTGCAATTCTTCCTCTGCCAGATAAGGAATGCTTGTTCCTATATGAAGCGGCTTTTGGAGGTTGGGATGACCTTTCCCATTCCGATCGTAGAGAAACAAGAGTACCCTTTTAGTTCCTTCACCTCTTGTTTGATTCATCTAGCCTCTTTCAGGAATGGCATCATTGGATCGACGAGGTAATTTGGAATATTGACTATGTGGGTATACTAAAGAAAGAGCTGACATTCTTCAGTACATCAAGCTATGTAGGGACATTCGTATCCAACAGGACCATGGTGCTTCTCTACATGTCATTTGTATCCAACAGGACATTCTTCATTCATCACGGCTTGGGGGAATGCACCTCTACTCTGGAGGACATCTATGTCATCTACCAATCTACTAGTAAGCATGTGCCCCCTGCGCGTGAGTCATGTCTTTGGTGAGATGATCGCGCAAAATATTGTAAGTGTTAAAGTCTAGATTCTAGTGCCTGAACACTTTGCGGGGCTTGATGTTTTGCAAGCCTCGCAAATAAAAGTCCTAGGATTGGGAACCTCTATGAGAGCAAACCCTAGAAGGGCGAGCCTTAGAGGAGCTTTCCTAGGATATTTTGAAAATCTTCGATCTAATCTTTCTTACCCACTCTTGAAATTTCTCTTTTATTTAGAATCAAGAAGTCATTGAGAACCAAGAAGTCCATGAAGGCCTGAAAGCCTCGAAGGCTTGATAGCCTCGAAGACCTGCTGATAGCCTTGAAGACCTATTAATAGCCTCAAAGGCCTGATAGCATCGAAGACCTGATAACATCGAAGACCTGAAAGCATCAAAGACTGGAAGATAGCCTCGAAGACCTGTTGATAGCTTTGAAGACATGTTGATAGCCTCGAAGGCCTGATAGCTACGAAGACCAAGCTTTAGGTATTCCTCTCTCTTCAATTCGACAGGTCATGACCTTTAGATCATGAACTTTCATAGTTTTTTTTTCATTTCCTGTATCAAAAAATCATGTACAAATATTTCATACAAACTAACACTTGAATCTATACTTTTCTTTTCTTTTCTTTTTTATAAATCAGAAGAAATAATCAAGTATAAGTGAAAGTTTGACAAATTTATTGATAATCAAATTGCTTTTAACAAAAAGCATAACGTTTCATATAATAAATCTTGCTTTTGTCGAAGAAAGCATAACGTTCACCACTTTTAGAGATAAAGTGTAACTTTCTTTTTCTTTTTCTTTTTTTGGGGTTGAGGGCTTATACTCAGGTTCCTCAATTACTTTTATTAAAATTGAAAGTATAACTTTTCGGGTCTGAGGACTTATAGTCAGGTGCCTCATTCACTTTTGATGATAAAGTGTAACACTCGGGTGCCTCGTCACTTGGGTCATCCAATTTTTTGGCAAGTGTAGTCTACGAGGACTTAAAATCGGGTACCTCGTCACTTGGGTCGTCCAATTTCTTGGCAAGTGAAGTCTACGAGGACTAGAAATTGGGTGCCTCGTCACTTAGGTCGTCCAATTTCTTGGCAAGTGTAGTCTACGATGACTTGATCACCATTTAGAGTGGACCACCATCCTGGGTGGTTTTTTTTATTCGTCAATTCTTGTGCCTCCTCCCTTGTTCATCCAATTTACTTGGCAAGGGATATTCCTGATGACTTAAACCACCATTTTTGGTGGACCACCATCTTGGGTGGATTTTTAACTCATCTGTAGTTCAGAGTTTTGTCGATGGTACATAGAGCCAGTATTTGAGTTCTTGACTTCCAAGACTGCACCATGGGTGATAGTGTTGCACGTTTCTTTTCCTAGTTCAATCTCTCAGGCCTTTATTTTCTCATGGTATATCCTCCGTAGACTGTAACAGTACATAGTGGAATGCCATGCGTATTGGTACTATACGCAGAAGTCTGGTCATCTTTTCATTTCTTCTGTTACAACCAACCGGGGCCTTGGAGGTTTCACCACTCCGTGCTCGACCCATTATTCGTACAGGCTCCTGAACGCCTTCTCGCTGCATGTGATAGCCTCCGGAACTGGCATTCTGGTATACTTGTCCCCATGGTTTTCTCTGCTTCGTTCAAATTTCTCATTCTTCTCCCTCTTGCCCCCTTGTGGTTTTGACTGAGAATCCACCAAAACCATAGCTGTTGTCCTCTTGCTCTTCCATGTATACATCGCATGGTGGGGGAAATGTCATGATTCCCCCAAAGTCTTGTGCAAAAGATGAGAGGGTCGAAAATGAATCACACGCCTTGGTAATGAGGTGAAGCTTGAAGGCGTCTAAAGCACCATTGTTGCATATGCTAACCAAGTTCTTTTCTTCAATTGGCTCTGCACACTTCTGTGCTTGGGCCATGAACCTATCCACGTAATCTGACAGCTCCTCGTTTGGCTTTTGCTTTAATCGCATGAGCTCTACGATGGTTACCTGTTTCTGAACATAGAAAAATTTCTTAAAAAATTGCAATTTTAGATCATCCCAATCATGGACTGATCCCTTCTCCAAGTTGTAGTACCAACTGAAGGCATTATCCGTCCAAGTCTTGTTGAATTCCCTCATCAACAAATTGTGATTGTTTCTTCCATCATATCCTAACCATGGAGACATCGACTCCACGAACCTGACAATGTGTTCCCTGGCATTTCCTTTCTCCCCCATTGTATTTTGGAAATTACGGGGGCTGCTCGATATACCCTGCCGGGTAGGGTTGTCTCCGAATATATGTCGGGTAATTAAGGTGGAGTAAAGTCTAACTCCGAAGGTCGGGATGTTTGTCTGTGAAGTTGATTGATCACATCGATCATATCATCCTTTGTCATATATTGGCTCGTGGTATGAACTCTCTATGGTACATAAATTGGCTGATGTATATAGCATCATGTAAATTCTGTATCGGTTGTGCTTGTGGGCTGGTTCGTTGAACGAGGCTTGGGATGGTTGTTATCTGTACTTGTGAAAATGTGGGGATAGTAATCGGAATGATGTTGGTTTGAGGTTGGCTGACTTCCAGTCTGGGTTGTGGCATGTCACCACTGTTCTGAGATTCCAAGTGGATGATTGGAATAGACTGATTCTCTGTTAATGGAGGTGTAATATGATTTCCTTATTGGTGTTATCGTTGTTGTTGTCATCCACTCCTGCCGGTTCTCCTTGTGAATTATCTGGGAACGTGGCTTTGAAAGCGGGAATCTGCATCAACTGCTGACGGAAATTTTCCATTTCCTCTTGCTTCCTCTGCATCTCTAACATCATAGCCATCATCAACCCTTGTCCTTCCCATGCTTCCTTTAACGCCTTGAGCATCTCCAGTTGCACAACATTTGCATGTTCTTCACTTTCTTCCTCACTTGGCCTTCCCGCGCCTGTCTGCCTGGCATTCATTGGTTGTTGATCAGCCATGTATGGTGATGTTGAGCTTCCTTCTGAGGCATCTTCAAGGATGGGTTGATCGATATTTAGATTCACGCCTTGGAAAGCTTGAATTGCTTGCCTTAGAACTGGATTCGATGAGGTAATGCTATTTGTTGGTGAAGTTTTTCCTGTTATTCTCCCACTTCGAGTTGTGGGCATACCCTTCACGAATTCTACACCTCCCCAGCAGAGTCGCCAAAGAAATGTGGGCAAGGAAATCTTACCTTGCTAGGATTAGGGTTTTGTGTTGGCTAAAGAAGAGAGAAAATCCACGAAGAGCATGGAATTGATTGACTGATTGAAGAGGGGAGAAGAACAGGTGGGCGATTACTCCAACGACGCATGGCAAAACTCCTAGAATTCGGGAACCGTGTTAGGGTAGCAGGGATTCCAAGAGCCTTCTTGAGTCCTTCGAGTTGAGAGAATGTCAAAACCCTTTTAGTGTTTTTAGGTTGAATATCCAAGCCTTGAGTCACCAAAAGAGTCCAACTCTTGTGTCTGAAGAGAGGTCCAAACCCTTTTAGTGCTTTTAGGAGGAATATCCAAGCCTTAAGTCACCAAAAGAGTCCTCCTCCTTCCTAGAATGGAAGGGGTATTTATAGAGTTTCTTGGAAGTAAGTAGTCACATGTTAGGCACATGTTTTTAGGGAAATTCCAGAAATACCCTTTAGTCATTAGAATAATACCGATATTGCCCTGTCCTTCTAGCCACCAATCCAATTCCTCAATCAATTCTCAAAACGAGCCGCTTCCACGAGCTTTCTGCCTCGGGACATGTGGAGGCTTCTCTCAGGTCTAGCACATTTATTTCTGACTTCTCCGTCTTCATTTAATTAGGTTATACGAACCCTAATTTGCGCATTTAATGAGGTCGTAGAACCCTAATTGTGCATTTAATTTAATTAGGTCATGTGACCCTAATTTTGCACCTGGGCCCACATCTAGAAAAGTGGAAATGTTTTTGTATCATCTTAAAATATTTGTAATATAATTCTCTAATTAAAATAACCTCATTAAATATTTATAATTGCAAGAACTAGTTTAAAAAATAAAAAATAAAACTAAATAAACCACATTATGAAGGACTGATCCATAACTTGTGTAGGTTATGGACGTTCCCAACTAACTAACATGTGTGACTGTCCATATGAGGTGGTGTTTGATAAAATTGGTTAATTAAGATCTGAATGGTTAACACATCTTAATAAATTAGATCATCTGAATGAAATAACATCTAAATTTAAAAACTATTTAATAAATAAAAAGTGTAAAACATTTGAATGACACTATTTTACCATTTTAACCCTTTGATTTATTTAAAAATTTTATTTGAATGATATTAAAATTTGAAATTAAAGGAGTATAATATTTATTGAGACTATTTTTGTTCATAAATTTTAAATAAATTAATTAAGAGGCAACTCTTAATAGTTAAGATTTGAGTTTTTGTCTTAACGATTAAGAGGCAATTTTTTTTACCAAACAAGATTTGCTTCTGACCGAATCAGAGACAGATAAATTAAGAGGCATTCAGATACAAACAACCACCACCTGAATAGGAAAAAGTCTCCACTATTCATAATAGCTAACGTAGGGCTTGTTAGAGTTTATGCCCTAGAGGTCAATTATTAGATATAATTGCTTAACATTTTTGATATTATATTTGAATGAATAAATGAATTATTTTATTATGATTTTATTTACTGCATTATATAAATGTTAGAATAATAAAAGTCCTTAGAATAGTGATACAAATTATATAGCTTCAAGTATGTGACTTGAACATGAGATTATATAATTATAATTAAAGACAATTGCTCAGAAATGTCCTTTAAAATAGTATCATTGTTAATGGGACAACAATGATACATTGAGACTAGTATGTGGATTGACTGATGGCCAAATCTCATTGGTTATAAATATATGAGATATTGAGTCAATGCATGTGTACATGTTAGAGAACAATGTACTGGACAGACCCACCATGAGAATTCTATGTGGAGCATTATGCAAAGTGTCATTAGCAATTCTCATAGTGACAATGATATAATGATCCTCCGACCTGAAATCACTATATTACTACACGGGAATTTATGTACTTTGATATCATCAAAGGTCACCTTTAATAGGGTGGACAATAAAGGTGATTATTGGGTACATCATGAATCGTGTGAGGAATATGAGTGATCTAGATGGCATTTAACCCTCTTATATATTATGGGTGATATTCATAGGCCTCTTGATTGAGTAGGACTATGAAATGCATGGCTATGCTCAAATAGTGATTTGTTTCATATAGTCTACTCATTAATCAAGAAAACTCAGATTAAATTATAAAGAGTATGACACATTCCATGCCTCGAGTTTAATTTAGGATGTCAAGGTTAAAAGAATTAAATTACATTAAAACATTGGTCATGAAAAGGTTGCATCGAATCATCGATCTTATTATTATTTGGGTAGCAGTTATGCATTACTAGATGTCGCTCACAATTTATAATTTTATAATATGATTTTAAGATTATTGCCAATGTAATAATAACATACAGGGTCACACACATAAAACATAATTAAAAGGGAATTAATTTAAATTGTAAGGATTTAAATATATCAATATGATTGATAGTATTTAAATTACGAATTTAAATTAATAGGATAATTTGTATATATGTATATTAATTAAGTAAGACTTAATTAAAATATAATATATAGATAAATTCGAATTTTATATTTTTAATTGGATTAGGTTTTGATTAATTTTTTTGGACTACTATATATATGATATATCAACCATTTTAGGAAGGATATTCAAAACCTAAAAAACCCTAGCCTCTCTTAAAGAGATCTAGACTAGAGAGAAAAGTTTCAAAATTTTGATCCTTGGTGGCTAGTATCGCGGTTCCTTTTACTGCAGATCATGTGACGATTCGCTGGGACGTTCGTGTGGATACCGTAGAGACGTAGTTCCGTTGGATTGCGTTGGAGATTCGAAGTCGTTCTAAAATTTTCTATAATCGGTATAATATCTAAATTAATTTATTTTTTTCGCATGGATCCTGTTTTGGGTTTCAGAGATTGTTTTGTAAAGTTTATTTTCGTTGTGCATTTTTGTGCCAAAATCCCTACATGGCTATGGTGAATTGTCAACTTTGCCCGTCGGGAATGGATACGCCTCGTTAACTTTACCTATGTTTAAATTGAAAGAGTTCTCAAACTGTAAGAATTATCTACCTAATTATTTAAAAGGTGTAAACTATAAGAATTATCTTCTTGAGTCTAGGTCTCCAACATAATCCTAAGCAACAAATTCTGTAACCGCATTGTTTGTTGTATCATGATTAAATATAATACTAAAATTGGTTGTACTTGCTAGATAACGAAAAATTTAATTCTCAACATTTCAATGACCATTTCTCTAGATTTGTTATATATATATATATATTTGCTAACCACACTAACTGTTAGATAACAAAAAATCCAGTTGTCTGAATATCTTTTTATACAACGAAATTTGATACATTAATAATATTTTTAATTTGTTATCAAAATGATGACTTTAAAAATGTTTAAATTCTTCTTTTATATTAGTAATGGAAGGAAATTTATAGGGAATATAAATAATAAGAGTATATATAAATCTTAGATTTGATGTAATACCATGAATTTTATAAATAATATTAGTAATGAAAATGAAGACGCGTTTACAAATTTATTAGTGTATATATATATATATATATATATATATATATATATATATATGTGTGTGTGTGTGTGTGTGTGTGTGTGTCTGTGTGTGTGTGTGTGTGTGTGTGTCATGAAACTTAATAATTCAATTTGATTAGATTGAATCTGTGATAATTGAAAGGTGTGATAATAATGATAAGCTTGATTATAATTAATTAAGCTTAAGTGATAAGTCTTGTGTGGTATAATTAATTACTTAATGAGATCAATTAAGAGATGATTAAATAAGATATTGGACTAAAGGAATATACCTAAGCCAAATGAGTATGAGATTCAAGTTAGTTGAATATTTTTAGTAGGCCAATGATCAATATTTAAACTAGCTCAAGTGTGGTGGAACTAAATTACAAGAGTTAATTAGGAGATGTGGTCCAAATAATTGATGTGCTAGATTAATGTTTGAGCCCAATATTGTGTATAAGTATTTGTACCTAGCCCCAATTTAATTTAACTGGGGACTAGCCCATTGTGCAATGATAACCCTGAAGATATGGATATATATATATATATATATATATATATATATATATATATATATATCGTCTATAGGTATATATATGTGTGTGTGTGTGTGTTTGTATTTGTGTGTATGCATGAATAAGCTATCAAATGACAAAAAAGGAATAAAATCAAAGCCTAGTGTAGCTATAATTGTCCTCTCTCATAGCCAAAATGTTGATTATTGCTTCCTTTTAGCCAACAAGTTAAGTCCATATGAAGTGATGATGAAAAGGGACATGAGAATAGTAAGGGTTGGTGAAATTTTTCACCAACTTCACTTTTACCTTTGGTTAGTGACTAAGTTGTTGGGTAATAATTCTCCTATAAATAGGAAGCCTTAAATGTGTTGGTGGAAGTTTTGTCACATTTTATTTTCAAAGTGTTAGCACAAGTATAGGGGGAGTTAGAGAAAATACAAAGAAAAGGAGAGAGCTAGAGAAACCTTTGTTCTTTTATAACTCTAGAGAAGCTCAGGAAGAAGGATCAAGGTGGAGAGCTACTTGAAGTTCATATCCAAGAGGAAGAAAGCAACTAAGAGGTTGGAACATGACCTAGTAAAAATTTTGTAAGATAAGTTAATATAGTTATAATTATAGTATGAAATGAATGCTTGGTTGTGGGAGATTTATGTGTTGTGGGATCATGATGGATCCGAAGGTATAAGGATGGATATTGGAAGGAGATTTTATGATGTATATGTCTTGTATGTAATTTTATGACCAAAGGAACAAGAAGAAAGCATTCAAGCATGAAACCTAGCTTAGAATACTTGAAATCATGATATTTGGTGCTAAATGTCATTGAATGTGTAAGTTATTTGTTAAACCTAAAAATTTCATGTTGAACATCTATGAAATATGAACATAACCCAAGTGAAATCATCGAATTCAATCATAAAACGAACTCGTAGCGAAACGTGTAGTAAAACATGTCCAAGTGTGAACCCTAGCTTGGAAAAATCAATAATTTGATTAAATAAATATTTTGAAAAATTATTCAAGATATCAAATATTGAATATATGTAAGCTTATATGTAAGACCCCAACTTTTTATGAATAAAGATTTAATTTCTCTAATAATTATTTTGAATAATAAGGTGTGGATTTGATATAATGTTATAGTTATGGGTGATATGTGCAAATTTTTGCAAAGAAAGCAAGTTGTCACAAAATATTCGTTTGGTTGGGAAATATTCTTTTTTATCGAGGAATATCCGTACGACGACGCAACCATTTGTAGACTATATAACAGAATAACCGTCGGACATAGAAAGCGATAGAAATAATTTTTTTTTATAAAAAGTAACGACAAAACTTTTACAGTTAAACTGTTGAAATACACGGTTGTAAAAGTACGATGTCTGAATAGTTGCATGTGCACACACCAGTATTGCACAAGATTTACGATTATTGATTCTTACGTAAGAAGTCACTCAGTTTCATTCAATAATTGCCACAGTAATTGTTGCACAATATTTCATATTATTGATTCAATTATTGTTATAGTATCATCTACACAATATTTTATATTATTAAATTAATAATTGACACGACACAATTATTCATATTATTAGTTAGCATTATTGGCAATGTCTAGAAAATTATGTCGAGGAAAGGGGTTATGTTATATAATTGCGCGCCAGTAAGGATAAATCTTTATCGAAAAGCCCCTTCTTTCCTGGAAATAATCTGGTTGTTAATATTGCGAGCTTATAATATTAATTTTGAATAATTATTATATGGTGGATATTGATTCAATTTTGATATAAATGAAGGAATTTAGCATGAAATATTTGTTAAAAGTTTGATATATTTTTCTATGGAATCATAATTATCTTCTCCGATAAAATATTCATTTAAATATATTATTATAATATATTATAATTGTTGTTTAAATAATATATATATATATATATATATATATATATATATGCTTGTGATAAAAAAGGGACAGATGTGTTTACATTACATTTGAATACTTTGTATTCTTTTCTTTTCTAAGTTGGTGGGTGGAAGAATTTTTCTCCTGCATTCACTCATTTGTTTCATTTGGTGTGGGCCGTACCCATAAGGAAATGGGAGGAGGTTAGGCAGGGAAAGAAGAAGAAAAGAAAATGAGATTTAGGCGAATAGTTAGGCATGAAAGAGAAAGAAAAGTTAGGCAACTTATTTGTTTTTCCTCTGAAATTTCACTATAAAAGGAAGGTTATATACCCCTCCTTCCTAAACACACCATTAATATCAGAAATTCTTATTCTATAATATTATGAGTATTTCTTTTGAGTATAAGAATAGTGTAGTTTTTAGTGCAAGATTTTCTCAAGATAATATCTGATATTCCAAGTCAAAACTAGTTTCTACTAAGATAAAGGATATTATTCTATTTCAATACTCGTAAGAAATATCATTTTCTTTCATACTCCATATTATGTAAGTGATATTATTTCATTTCATATTCCTAAATTTAAATTTACTATGGTAAGTATTGCTTCGATAATTCCTTAAATGATTAGAAATTCGTTAAGGTTTGCGCTTCATCTAATATCATTTCACTGGAATATTGGTCTGAACTTTCTTATTAAATTTTAATCTTTTCATGTCTGGGTACTATTCATACGGTACTAGTCATGGGTACTATTTATACGGTACTATTCACGAGTACTGTTCACAACATAATTTTATTTTATTTTCTGTCCAAATTATTTTTGATATATGAATATCATTCTTGAATTTTACTTCACAAATAGTTATCATGTTGACAATTTGGACAATTTTGAACTTTGGATAAATTGAATTAGAAATCTCTAATATTTATCTTTGATATCACTTGATTAATTCTTTATAATTAATTGTAGAAATGGACTAATGAAATTGACATTTGAAAACATGACAATTGACTTAAATGTGTTTAATGTGGGAGATCAACCTAGTGATTTGTTTGACCAGTCCGTTGAAGTGAACATGATTCAGAAAATGTCAGAAAATGAACTTACGTGGGAGGATGAAATTATTAACTTTTGTCTAAATCATTTTGGTCAAAATTGGGATGAAACTGAATACTTGAATGAGATCAATGAAATGTTGGACTCCACAGCCCAAAAATCTTACTCTAGATTGGAACCTATAGTTGAATCAAGTTTGACACATTTTGAGCATTTTCAAGATAATCAAATTGACCTTAAATCCTCTTATGATCATTTTAAGTCTACCTTGGGTTCATCCGAAGCGCCTTCCAGAAACACTAAATGTGATTTAACAAATGAACCAATGGTTGTGGACAATGATAATCTTCCATGTTTAGATAATGAGATCATATCTCCAATTTCAGATAATGCATGTGTTAATCCAGTGGAGTCTAAACATCTTGGTATAACAGTTATTCAAAATGATGAAAATGTTTTAGTGCCCCTTGGTAACGAATGTGGATGGCAAGTTTGGATAGATTTTATGAAGTTAGAAATTTTAAAAAAGGAACTATCATTTTTCGTTATCATTCCCTGACTCAATTTTAAAAGAATCAGTCGGGTATGCTCACAATTGTTCTTCTAACTATTTTGAATTACCCAGACCTCTTGAAAATCATACGAAATCCACTCTAGGTTGTCTATTTTTATCACTGGTCATTTACAGTCGCATAGTTTTTAGGATGCATAAAATTTGTAGATATGTACATTTGTTTTCTTTTTCACCACATTTTCTTGCAAAACAAATGCCCTGCATACAAGGTATAATTTTTTCACATATTTGTTCTCTTTTCTTCATTTAAATACATTGAGAACAATACATGATTTAGGTATGGGGGGAGTTTGTTTGTATTATTATATTAGATTTTTTTTCTTTTTAGGGGGAAAACAAATTGAAAACTTTTTGTTTGACTTTTTATGGATTGAATTAATTCTAATACGTGTTTTTGGAGCAAAATTCATAAGTAAGATTGAAAGATTTAGAACTCTTGAATTTTTGATAAGATACAAAATCAGTTCGAAACACCATCTGGATTAAAATTGATTTTACAAGCATTTTTGCACTTCACATTTGCATTAATTCTTAGTTTTGGGGTATAAACCATGATTCGACTAATTTCAAAATAAAAAATTAAAAAATTAAAGAAAAAAAGTTGAAAAAAGAAATAAATAAATGCTTCAATGTCCATTAAATGAAATAACTGGGTATCCAAGCCTCGGGAAGCATCGATATCCACGCTGAAAAGTGTGATGGATAAAAGCAGTTTAACTAGTCTAATTTTGTGGCCTTTGTTACTCGAGTTAGTAAGCCCTTAGGGGTGTCTCTACACCTAGTACACTAAAGCCAGTTGGTTTGAGAGTCATTGGTCCAACGCTCTACATGGGTAACTCTGAAAAGCCTAAAAAATGAGACATTGCACAAGTCGAGAATTAAAATTGAAAAAGAATGGAAAAAAAGAAAGAATAAGAAAAAATGAGCTTGCTTGATTTTCATGGTAAAAATCCCTACTAAGAGTTACATCATATACACAATGCACTCACATAAAATTGATTTAATGAAGGATGATGTCTAAAATAAAGATTGAGTATTTTTGATAAAGTGAAAGTGTGATTTTGAATTTAATCTTGCTTATGTATAATGTCTATGGATATTTACAAGTTTTCTTTCAATTTCATAATTTGTTGAACCCAAAAATATTTTTGAATTTTGTGGGTATATTCACTGCAAACCCTCACGAGACACAACTCGTCCACTTGGGGTAACCTTGGGGTTTAAATGTTTGTTGCACATGCTAAGTGCAATCGTGTTTCTTACGAAAATGGGGTAGTATAATTTGTTAGTTCCCGGTAGGCACAATAGATCTAGATGAGGGGGGGTTGAATAGATCCTTTTAATTTTAAATACTTTTCTCTTTTATTTTGAATTGCTATTAAATTAGCATATAACAAATAAAAGAATCTTTTCAAGCACAATGAAATAAGTAAAAGATCCCCTTTATTGATATATTCATAATCATACATACATTATTCGTAGAGTTAGTTCGGTTATAAGCAATTAGAACATACATAGCAGTTATAGCAGTTAATAGATATAATGTAAATGACTTAAAGTAAAAGACACAAAGGGTTTTAAGTGATTCAGAGACTCAAGCTCCTAATCCACTCTTCTGCTTTCAACTAGCAGGATTTCCACTAAGAAAGGGCAGCACCCTAAATCACTAAGATTCCTTCAAGCGCCAACAGCCTTTGGACTTCAGTTCACTAAGAACTCTTCAAGGCCAATGCCTTGAACTTCTCTAGTTCCCTAGGAACTCTTCAAACCCAGCAGGCTTGGAACTTCATTTAGTCCCTCCGGACAAGGACCCCTCAGGCCCTGGCTTCTTGTTGTTGAGTTGTTTGTTCACTACAAAAAAACAGTCATAGGCAACGGGGGTATTAGCGACGGCTTATGAACCATCGAGAATGATGTTAATGCCGACGGGACAGCTGTCGCTAATCGGTGCCATCGATAATAACATTTTCCCAGGAAAAAAGAGGTGCAAAAATTGGGCGTTAAAGGGAAAACTCATTGGCGACGGCTATGGATGTCAATCCCGACGGTATCGCCGTCGGGAATGACTCATGGGCGACGGTACATTAACGACGGCACATGCCGTCGAGAATGAGGTCCTATTTTTAATTCAACAGATTCAATTTCTTTTTCCTCTCCATTTTATTTCCCTCTCTCGTTTTGTTCCTTCCCTCTATTTCTCTCACCACCATTGTGTCATCGGTCCTCGCCATCGCTTCTCGCCGTCGTTATTCGTCGTCGTTCGCCGCCGTCGGTCCCCGATGTCGGTCCTCCATCGTCTGGCCTCCCCCTTTCTTTCCCCCCATTCTTTAGCGTGATACACTTTTATAATCTCCCCCAATTTTTGTTCCCTCTCAGCCCTGGTTCTACATTTGTTATTGTTGGCTTCTATTAGTAAGTTACACTTTTTTTCTTATTAAGGTTTCATTTGTATATAAGTTCCAATTTAGTTATGTTAGGGTTTAATTTGGGTTTTTTTTCTAATACCTATATGTCTTGTTTTGGGCAGTAAGTAATGAACATTGACCTTCTCTGCATCTCTCTCTTTTTTGTAAGTTTTTCTTTTATCTCCTCTCTTTTTTTTGGAGTATTATGCATGTCAGTTCATATATATATGTTTAATATTGTAAGTAAAATCACTGATTCACTTAATTTAATTTTTATTGCTATTAATGAATATTCGAATTTTTCATTGATTTGGAGAATTAAGTGACTTGTTGAATAGAGAGTGAGTCTAACTTGTTGGCGAGGAGGTAATTGGTATGCTGATTTATTGAACAAAACAAATGAAATTAGAGACAGAGTATAAACAGATTCTACATTACCTCTATGAAAAATTATGTATTCTTATTTTCTTAGTAGGGATGTCGTTAGAGTTAATATAATATATACACAAGACATTGGTATTTTATTGCGAAAAGACCAAGTGAATGGTGGTAGAATACTGAAGACATTAGTATTTTATTGCAAAAAGACTATATATGAATGTGGTAGAATAAGTAAATAAATTCGGGGTTTCAGTATTTTATGTTCCTTTTATTAGTTGTATTCAATTGTAATAGTTTTTAGTAGTGTGTCCTTTTAGTCTAGTGTGTCCTTTTAGTTGTATTCAGATGTAATAGTTTGTTAACGATATAAATGACTATTTATGTTGCATTCTTTTAGTTATATCTGTATGTTATCCTCTTTGTTATTGTGCTCAAATATAGTATTTACGAATGTTTAATAATATTTTTTTTATGATTTGACAGTATATATACATATGGCGCGCACACCACACGGCGATCGTGGTGGGCGTGTAGGTCGTGAGTAATGCCGTATGGCGTTCTACGTGATGATCGTAATCAATCGCCGTATAATTACATATTTTATTGGGATACATTATTTTTTATTTTATATTGTATTGACATTATATTCGTTTATATAAATATTGATGTATTTCATTACATAGGTGATCGACGTAGGCCTCCGCGGGGACTAGCACGTGGTTTGCTAGGGAATCCCCCCCAGGCGCCGCTTATATGTCGTGTTGGGACTCATAGGTAATTTTATAACCCTATATAGTATTACTATAATATAAGTATTTAGTTCTTATATATTCTTTGTAATTTGCAATGTATTAATTTCAATTGTAGTATCCTTGACGCCACGCCAAGGAACACGTTGCTTGGGATCGTCCGCAACCGATTATCAAGCCCGTGGATGAGGTGGGCGGATGTGGCTGACCGCACACGTCAGTTGATTATTACTGAGTTTAGGGTAGGATGTCAATCATTCATATGCTAGTTTTATATTTCATTTGAATATATTGTTACCTTTTTGATCTATGTTGTTTACTAAGCTTCTTAATGTGTAATGTGCAGATATATTATCGTTTTGAGGACGAGAAGGAAGCCCATGGCATGACTGTTCTACACAGATACCTAGAGATGAATTGGCATAAGTGGGTCTACGACTAGAAGAAGAAGGCTAAGACAAAGATGGCTGATGGACAAACACTTAAGGATGTCCGGCCAGATTTCATATCTGCTGCGGTGTGGGACCAGATGTACATCATTTGGGGCAGCGAGGCCTTCAAGAAGATGTCGGCACAGCGTTCAGCTGCCCGACAGCAAAGTCGTCTCCCACACTGCATTGGGTCTCAAACGTACGACCTGTACCGGGAGAGACTTGAGGTGAGTTTAAAGCATGCACCCTCCCGCTTGGAGTTTTGGTGGTACGCCCACCAAAAGAAAGGTGACGGTGGTTATATCTCACCTGAGGCAGAACGCATTGTTGTAAGTTATTTAATTCTCTTATTTAGTATGTATTTAAAATTCAGATATTCTTTTGTATTATTTCATTTTATACTTTCCGTATCATCTACTAATGTGTTTTTTTTCAGCGACGGTTCAAGGATCTTGTAGTGGCTCGGAGCAGCCAAAGAGGTGACACTCCAGTAGACGAGTCTACGCGTGCGGATGAGGAGATAGAGGACTGGCTGCAGGCTACAGGGGGACCGAAGAAGGGTAGAGTTGTGGGCAGTCCCCATGTCCCAGCTTACACCCTAGTCCCTGCTGCGAGATCTCGGCGACGCCCACCCACTGGAGGTAGTGGTGCGAGTGGATCGAGCGCCAGCCCTTCATTATCCGATGACTTCTTCCGTAAGATCATAGAGGGGTGCATGGCGAGCGGTGTTGTGCAGTCTGGCGAACCATCACGCGAACGGATCTATCAGCTGGCTCAGGAGGTTGTCTATGGCTCTATCGATCCTACAGCTGTCGTTGACGACCTCATGGGTGTAGTACGGGAGGAGGCCATCTGCGTGTGTGCAGTTGTCTTGGCCAACATCTTCCCACCACATATTTGACAGGTAAAAACAATTAAATTCTGTATTTCCTTATTTAATTTATGTTATTTGTAATTGTATTGCTTAGATAAACAATTTATGTTATTTGTATTTGTAATTTCTGTTACGTGACTCGATTCTGACATACGCAGACCGAGTTACCGCCCAAAATACAAAATTCGTCAATACTTAGGCAAAACTCGTCAACACGTAAACACACACGTAGCACCGCATAGGCATTAGGCATGTGTTGCAACTTACGAGACTCGATTCCGATATACGGATGTCAAGTTATCAGCCCATTTGCCCGATGAACCAACACTTAGGGAAAGAGCCAAAAAAGAGACTAAAACCCGCCTCGGTCGTCCGAACGACACGCAAACACACATGTAGCACTGCATAAGCATTAGACACGTGTTGCAACTTACAGGACTCGATTCCGATATACGGATTCTGAGTTATCAGCCCAGTTGTCGATGAACCAACACTTAGGCAAAAAGCCAAAAAAGAGACCAAACCCCGCCTCGATCGTCCGAATGACACACAAATACACACGTAGCATCGCATAGGCATTAGGCACGTGTTGCAACTTACGGGACTCGATTCCGATATACGGATTCCGAGTTATCAGCCCGTTTGCCCAATGAACCAACACTTAGGCAAAAAGTCGAAAAAGAGACCAAAACCCGCCTCGGTCGTCCGAATGACACGCAAACACACACGTAGCAGCGTATAGGCATTAGGCATGTGTTGTAACTTAAGGGACTCGATTCCGATATACGGATGCCGAGTTATCAGCCCGTTTGCCTGATAAACCAACACTTAGGAAAAAAGCCAAAAAAAGAGACCAAAACCCGCCTCGGTCGTCCAAACAACATGCAAACACACACGTAGCACCGGATAGGCATTAGGCACATGTTGCAACTTACGGGACTCAATTCCGATATACGGATTCCGAGTTATCAGCCCGTTTGCCCGATGAACCAACACTTAGGGAAAAAGCCAAAAAAGAGACCAAAACCCGCCTCGGTCATCCGAATGACACGCAAACACACACGTAGCACCGCATAGGCATTAGGCACGTGTTGCAACTTACGAGACTCAATTCCAATATACGGATGCTGAGTTATCAGCCTGTTTGCCCGATGAACCAACACTTAGGCAAAAAGCCAAAAAAGAGACCAAAACCCACCTCGGTTGTCCGAAAGGCACGCAAACACACACGTAGCACCGCATAGGCATTAGGCACGTATTGCAACTTACGGGACTCGATTCCAATATATGGATACCGAGTTATCAGCCCGTTTGCCCGATGAACCAAAACTTAGGGAAAAAGCCGAAAAAGAGACCAAAACCCGTCTCGGTCATTCGAACGACGCGCAAATACACACGTAGCACCGCATAGGCATTAGGCACGTGTTGCAACTTAGGGGACTCGATTCTGATATACGGATTCTGAGTTATCAGCCCGTTTGCCCGATGAACCAACACTTAGGCAAAAAGTCGAAATATAACCAAAACCCGCCTCGGTCGTCCGAACGACATACTAACACACACGTAGCACTGCATAGGCATTAGGCATATGTTGCAACTTACGGGACTCGATTCCGATATACGGATTCAGAGTTATCTGCCGTTTGCTCGATGAACCAACACTTAGGAAAAAAGCCAAAAGAAGACCAAAACCCGCCTCGATCGTCCGAACGACACGCAATCACACATGTAGCACCACATAGGCATTAGGCACATATTGAAACATACGGGACTCGATTCTGATATACGGATTCCGAGTTATCAGCCCGTTTTCCCGATGAACCAACACTTAGGAAAAAGCCAAAAAAGAGACCAAAACCCTCCTCGGTCGTCCGAATGACACGCAAACACACACGTAGCACCGCATAGGCATTAGGCACGTGTTGTAACTTACGAGACTCGATTCCAATATACGGATGAGGAGTTATCAGCCCGTTTTCCCGATGAACCAACACTTAGGCAAAAAGCCAAAAAAGAGACCAAAACCCACCTCGGTCGTCCGAACGACACGCAAACACACACGTAGCACCGGATAGGCATTAGGCACGTGTTGCAACTTACAGGACTCGATTCCGATATACAGATACTGAGTTATCAGCCCGTTTGCCCGATGAACCAACACTTAGGGAAAAAGCCGAAAAAGAGACCAAAACCCGCTTCGGTCATTCGAACGACACGCAAACACACACGTAGCACCGCATAGGCATTAGGTACGTGTTTCAACTTATGGGACTCGATTCCGATATACGGATTCTGAGTTATCAGCCTGTTTGCCCGATGAACCAACACTTAGGCAAAAACCCAAAAAAAAGACCAAAACCTGCCTCGGTCGTCCAAACAACACGCAAACACACACGTAGCACCACATAGGCATTAGGCACATGTTACAACTTACGGGACTCGATTCTGATATACGGATTCCGAGTTATCAGCCCGTTTGCCCGATGAACCAACAGTTAGGACAAAAACCGAAAAAGAGACCAAAACCCGCCTCGGTCGTCCGTACAACACGCAAACACACACGTAGCACCACATAGGCATTAAGCACGTGTTGCAACTTACGAGACTCGATTCCGATATAGGGATTCCGAGTTATCAGCCCGTTTGCCCGATGAACCAACACTTAGGGAAAAAGCCGAAAAAGAGACCAAAACCCGCCTCGGTCATCCGAACGACACCCAAACAAACACGTAGCACCGCATAGGCATTAGGCACGTGTTGTAACTTATGGGACTCGATTCCGATATACGGATGCCGAGTTATCAGCCCGTTTGCCCGATAAACCAACACTTAGGCAAAAGGCCAAAAAAGAGACCAAAACCCGCCTCGGTCGTCCGAACAACACGCAAACACACACGTAGCACCGCATAGGCATTAGGCACATGTTGCAACTTACGTGACTCGATTCCGATATACGGATTTGGAGTTATCAGCCTGTTTGCCCGATAAACCAACACTTAGGGAAAAAGGCAAAAAAGAGACCAAAACCCGCCTCGGTCGTCCGAATGACACGCAAACACACACGTAGCACCGCATAGGAATTAGGCACGTGTTGTAACTTACGAGACTCGATTCCAATATACGGATGCCGTGTTATCAGCCCGTTTTTCGATGAACCAACACTTAGGCAAAAAGCCAAAAAAGAGACCAAAACCCACCTCGGTCGTCCGAACGACACGCAAACACACACGTAAAGCACTGCATAGGCATTAGGCTAGTGTTGCAACTTATGGGACTCGATTCTGGTATACGGATACCGAGTTATCAGCCCGTTTAACCGATGAACCAACACTTAGGGAAAAAGCCGAAAAAGAGACCAAAACCCGCCTCGGTCATTCGAACGACACGCAAACACACACGTAACACCGCATTAGATAGGCATTAGGGCGATATTTGCGAACTTATGGGACTCGATTCCGATGTACGAATTCTGAGTTATCAGCCCGTTTGCCTGATGAACCAACACTTAGGCAAAAAGCCAAAAAAAAGACCAAAACCCGCCTCGGTCGTCTGAACGACACGCAAACACACACGTAGCACCGCATAGGCGTTAGGCATATGTTGCAACTTACGGGACTCGATTTTGATATACGGATTCCGAGTTATCAGCCCGTTTGCCCGATGAACCAACACTTAGGGAAAAAGCCGAAAAAGAGACCAAAACCCGCCTCGGTCGTCCGAACAACACGTAAACACACACGTAGCACCACATAGGCATTAGGCACGTGTTGTAACTTACGGGACTCGATTCCGATATACGAATTCCGAGTTATCAGCCCGTTTGCCCGATGAACCAACACTTAGGCTAAAAGCCAAAAAAGAGACCAAAACCCGCCTCGGTCGTCCGAACGACACGCAAACACACACGTAGCACCGTATAGGCATTAGGCACATGTTGCAACTTACGGGACTCGATTCCGATATATCTGATTCTCGAAGTTATCGCCCGCTTGCTGATGAACCAACACTTAGGGAAAAAGCCAAAAAAGAGACCAAAACCCGCCTTGGTCATCCGAACGACACCCAAACAAACACGTAGCACCGCATAGGCATTAGGCACGTGTTACAACTTACGAGACTCGATTCCAATATACGGATGCCAAGTTATCAGCCCGTTTGCCACACTTGTAGAACACAAACTAAAATAATTTAAATATGCTTAGTTTTTAACTTCATTTTTAATATTTTACTTTTGTAGGGTCTTGTTAAGGAGACTCATGGGGGTGGAGGCTGCGGCACAGGCGATGCCCGTGGCAGAGATGGTGATGATCGCCGAGCTGATGCTGATGAGACTATAGAGGGTGGGACCGGAGGTGGGACAGGCGATGGACCGGCGATCGTACGATAGATGGCGGTGATGGTGACACTGGCATTCCTGATTTTGGGTTGTAGTTAGTTTATGTTTATATTTTGACTTTTATGTATGTATTTATATACCTTTTGAGTTGTACAGACTAGACTTTTGTATCTAACTATATTGATTGTTGATGGTAAAAGATATGATTGTTATTGATATGCGTGCATTGTCATTATTAGTTTTTCTTTAATTTTTAATAGGTACAATTATATATATGTAAATGAACAGGGGAATTTTTCAATTTTTCAATTTTTTTTAAAGCAGGTCATTGGTGACCGGTCATTAGTAATGAGGAGTCGTCGCTAATGACCTTCGTGTCATCAAGACGGCATAGACACTCATTAGCGATTTTGGCCATTCCTCGGTAATGGCCGTTAGATTAAAATTCAATAACTTTTAGTGGCGATAGCATATCCGTCGTTCAGGCCGTCGACAATGACTCATTAATGACGGTCGGCCGTCAACAATGACCCCGTTGGCAATGACTAACTTCCCGACGGCGAGCGACGGGAGACAAGAGCCACTACAACAAAAAAGCTTATCAATCTATCAGCATCGGTGAATCGCGACACGGTCAGCGAGATAGATATCTCGCTGACCGTGTCGCGATCACGATACGAATCGCAGAGATAATCTGGTCATTGGAAGGACATCAACGACCACCAATAGCGACCAATAATTAGCGACTGCAATTAGCGGCATCGATACTGTCATTATTATGACTTATCTTGAGTTATTTGTTATGGGTGACGTGTCACACGTGTCGGCCGATCGATAATATAGCGACCGCGGCGGTTATAGATTCAATTAATGATCATTGATACATTTAGAATGACCGATCGCGTGTGGTCACGATACTTTTTTTTATTAAAATTTTGCCTATTTTATTGATTTCCCAAAATAACTCGCTTTGTACCTTTCAATCCTAACATGATTATATATATATATATATATATATATATATGAAGCATCCATATTAACATCCATCCAATACAATACAAAACATTCATCCATAAATAAACATTCATCCAATACAATACAAAACATTCATCCAACACAATATAATTGATATCGTAAACATCCATATAAACTAATACAATTGTCGAAAGAATGAATCTAAAAGAGTATATGGCTTTAAAAATCTAAAAAATAAGTCGAGCGCTTTTCATGGATCATCCAAATTAGGATCTGTAATTATCAAAGTAATAAAACATATATGTTAAATATAAGTAAGACATTAATTCGTAGACTATAAACATATAAGACAATGTAGCTAAACAATAAACGATATATATATACCTGCTCTCCTTGTTGTCTTTCTTCCTCCCTCCTGCTTGCCATTGCCGCCATCGCCTCCCGCCAACTCATCAGACTCGAGACTGCAGATGCCCTACCAATATATCTGAAGAAGATCACGATCTGACAGATCGCTCTCACACACGATCGCAGGAGTATGATAGGTCGGGATAACTTTGATGATCTGTGGTAGACGGTGGCGTAGCCGCTGTGCCATCGATGGTGGTGAAGGTCGTCTTTGTCCTTGGCCTTTGACATAATTTTTTTTCACGATGGACGCCTCTCTCCATAATTCTTGATCAATCGACGGACGCGGGTGCCTTTCGTGATACGCTTTCGTTCATTAAGCCCTTATAAGTGTCCCGTCGGAAGATGAACAATTAAATAGTTAAAATAAATAAAAAAAAATACTAAAGACCATCGCGGGTGAACAATATATTAGGATAAAGTGAACTTATTACCGCTTATCTCAACAACTTCGGTAGACCATCGCGGTGGCCACATACACATCCAACCAATTGATAGGTTGACCTTGAGATCGAGACTCCTATAGTTCATTTTCTCATATTATTATGTAAACATATGATATTTTAGCTACAAAATGGTTCAGAAACATAACATACGTACCACGCAAAGAATGTCTTTGCAATTGTGATATACTTGCCACCCCGACACGTGCCTTTTGCCTTTCGTCGCCGTCGATACACTCGAGGATCTGTTCGAGGCGGCGATCTTCAAGCTCTTGACCCAACTCTCGACTTTTCCACCGGTCACATCTCATACTGCACCTATACGGGGTTTGTCACATTCCACTGTGGGCTATGCTTTCATGCATATATCGCTCACCTTGTCTGGATGGTTAATCTCAAAGATTGTGTAGGGCTTTTTGTCGTTCCTTGTTCAAATTATCTTTAGTTCGTATGGCGCACTTCGCGCTGTATAGTGTTCAATAATCGATGCTCGTAAGGTCGTCCCATCTATATCGCTTTACGCAAATAAAACAACAATAATAATATTAAAATCATTTATATTACTAAACAATATTATTTGATTAACTATGTATTATCTATCGAGTGATAAAAAATATACCCGAATTCAAATTTAAATCAGATCCTTATGGGCGAGAGGTGTGCTCGCCCATGTAATCATCATCGGCGTGAGGCTGCTTATAAGCATAATTGTGAAATGCACTTCACAATTTTACTATCTTGAAAATCACTACAATATACAATAATTTATATTAAAACCCTTACATTTAAATCACTACTATATTTATAAAATGAAAAAATATTAAACCCTTATATATATACACGATGTTTAACTTACGTGCTATCTAGGAGGACGGATCAGATAAGAATGCGATCATCCGGATTAGCCGGAGCCTTCGACACATGATTAGGGCCCCGACCCAACCCGCGCATTCGTGCTTTGCAGTTCGTTCGAAGACATCTATAAATAAAAAATTTAGGATGTTAGTATAAGTTATAAATGAAAGGTACATAAACATGTCGGGATATAGAGAATATGTTTGGGAATCATAACTAGCATGTATGAGCAACTTTGTATCTTCTCATAATAGTCCTTTAAGGTCAGGTACTATGAATTGTCCAAAATAGTCCATTTTTGGCTTTAAAATGTGATTTTTAACAAGTCTCATGCTCAAAATGGCTTGGGCTTGGTTCCTTTAGTTTGTGTAGCTTTCTTATGTCCTATTATGACTATTGAAACTTGTGTATGGGGTCCAGGTATGGTGGTTCACTATTTTAGTGTTCATTGTTCTATAAAGCTTATTTTCAATGATTTTTAAGCAAGAATTTGCACAACACACCATGTAGACCTTAACTAACTTAGGGAACCATTTTTCATGTTATCTATAGGCAATGTATGTACTCCTCACTATCTAACAACACTAGTCACACAAGTTGGCCATAACAGTCCCTTATAGGCACAATTTTGGCTACTAAATCCCCAACATCTACAATAGAACACATATGGTCTTTAAGCATTCCTATAAACCTTAAATCACCATGAAAAGTGAAGAAAATGAAGTAACTTGACTATTTATGGGCAATATTTTTGCTAGTTTATTAATTGGTCCCTCACTCTTTTTTTTCTAATCAAGTTACTTAACAAGGATACATATATGATTCGAGGGTCCATATTTGAACACAACAAAAAACATCATCACATATACTTCATTGCCATCACATATACACGTAATGCATATATGGCCATTTGACTTATATATGAAGATTTAGACAAGTATGGATATTTTAGAAACAACTCATTAATAGTGTGATTGAAGTTATGGTGCTTGTGTTTGTGTTTGTACTTTTCATTTTCTTTCTATTCTAAGCTAAGCCATACTTATAGCATACATATTAATAGTGTGTCATTTTCTTTATCTTCTCGATTGTGAATTATGGAAAACTTCTTTGAACCTTCTTCTTGATTGAATTATGGATAAACTTAATTCCTAGTTATGTTTTATGTTATACTCATGTTCAAGTTATATGGCCATTTGACTTATATATGAAAAAAATTCTGAGTAGTCTCCCCTATAATATGGACTATCCACATGCATTTAGGCATGCATACTTGACCAATTTCAAAGAAAATATAATCCCAACACACAAAATGTAATGTGCACAACTATAATTCAAGGAATACATGGTCAAATTCTATTGTTATATTCTCAAGGCATACATGGTCAAATTCTATTGGATACAAAGACTTGACTAATCTGATTTATTCTGCATTGTGCTTTTTGTTAAATTTCAAGATATCGTGTGCAGGATATCCGACAGGCTTTTATGTTATTAATTAGCGTATTTATGTATGGCTTAAGCCATACGTAATGGTTTTCCCAATGGCTTATATATGTTGTACTATATATATTAGTAGAGTATCGTATTTATGTACACAAATTAGTTAGAAATGGCATGTTGTACTATATATATATATATATATATATATATATATATATATATATTAGTTTTAGGCGTCACGTGGCACTAAATCTCCTTTTATTACTCTTTTTTTTTGTGTGTACGTATGATCAGAAGCTAGTAGCGTCAACTTTGTTATTTCTTGTGCTGTAAAATTACTACTACCAAATAGTATCTTTTAGATTTAGTTATAAATTTGTCTCTTTTTTTTAACTATTAATGGAGTACCAGCTTAATTAATTAAAGAAGTCACTGGAATAGCTTATTAAACTTCATTGGTTGATTAGAGTCCTTCGTGGGGGTAATCTTATTCTTAAAACTTACTACTAATCAAGCCAAGCGATTGATCACTCACTAACGCTTAATTAAAAAGGATACTATGTATATTTGATTTTTAACTTGTGTTGTCGTGTACACCATAAGAAGAAGGATATTTTGCCGCTTATTTGTTATGTCACTTATGTTGTGACCCAAAATTGATATTTTGCATATATGGTATTACATATTTTAGAATAATTAAGCTCATCCACTTTAATTAGAGGTAAAACTGAAAAAAGAAGGAATTTCTTCTTCATACTTAATTTAAGGGACATTGAAGTTGTTAATGTTTATCAAAAAAATTAAGGGATTAATATTTCTACATGGCAAATGTCGCTATAGATGTTTAATGACGATAAAAATCGTCGATATAGATCAATATATAACTATGATTTTTATGTTAAATTATCATTTTTTATTATGAATTTATCAATTTCCTTCTAGTTATTATATGTGCCACTTTCAAGACAAGTTGTTCATAAATTTCGTTCTTGATAAAGTAGTCTGATCCATCAAGGAATATTCTATTGCATGACCTAGCTCTTTTTTGTGCTCTCTTCTCTCTCTCTCTCTCTCTATATATATATATATATATATATATATATATATATGCTCCCTTCAATTTCACATGAAAAGGTGTTATTTTTGTGCTTTATTCTTATTGCATAATTATTACAACTCTCAACTCGTTAATTTTATTGACACAGAAAAAACACAATCATTTTGGGATACATAGATCGATAGAAAAGGGTTCATAAGGAATTGGATAGGACCGAATCTTATGCTTTAATTATAAGACTTTAAACATCAGATAAAGAGAGATTATATTCTTTTGTTTCATTACCTTCACACAAAGGGCTCAAACAATTGTAAAATTAATTAGTATATATTTGGTACCACTCTCATGCATAAATTCTACATCTTAAGTATGAAAAATGGCTATTTGTACCTGCAGTGGTGTCGGCGGCGGTTGTGGTGGTGGTGATGGTGGGTGGCGACGGTGACTGTGGTGGTGGTGGTGATGGTGGGTGACTGTGGTGACTGTGGTGGTGGGTGGCGGCGCTTTCCCCTCTTTTCCCTCTTCTCTTCTCCCCCTTCTCCCTATTCTTTTCTCCCTCTTTTTTTTCTTCTATCGATTGAGAGTGACGAACTGGAACTGGAACTGGTTAATTGGAATAGATCGTGATCAGTATCGTCAATGACACGCGATCGCTAATTTTAAATGATGTGGAGTATCGGCGACGCGCGCGATCATCGATGGTGAGCAGTCATAAATAACTAAGGCGCCAATATTTCGTGCCAATTTTTTGGAGGTAAAAAATGAACTTGCGACCGAATAGCGACCGGGTTCAGTCGCTAACATATTCTAGCGACCAAATTCAAGGGCTGAGTTAATGGCGGTAAGAAGTAACACTTTCTCATGACCAAAAAATGCAATCATTGATGTTTTTTGGTCATTTTACATAACATTTTCTTGTAGTGAGCGACGAGAGACAGGGGCAACGACCTCGTGGGCGACGGGAGGGGCGACGGACAATGCCATCGCCAATTACCTCATTGGCAACAGCAAGAGAGTCATTGGCGACGGCAAAGGCCATCGGCAATGACCTTTATTTTTGTAGTGGTTTGTTTATTGGAGTTGGTGCTGAGCTGCTAAGATATCTTTATGCTTTGAACATCTTCTGTACTTAGCATCTTGGCATGATCATCCTTGAAGTACAGTTGAGTGTTGCATGATGCTTAGCTTCTTCAGTTACTCAACTTCCTCTGATGATCCCTTGATGAATTGCCTTGAAGATCATTCCTCTTGATATGTGATGGCTGCACAGGATGGATTTCTAAGATAACTGTAAGTTCTTCTGCTAGGTACTTAGAAACTTTCTCATGCTTGCCACCATGATGACGTTTGTGATCTCCTTTCTTGATACTTGATGTCTTCTCATGATGGACTTGCTAAGATGACTATGAGCCCTTCTCAATGGTACTTAGAGTCTTCCCATGATGGACATCAAGATGTTATTGATGCTCTTCTTTCTCTCGGCAGTTCAGAACACTCTTCATGTAGTAGAACTCTCACTTCTACATTGTAGAACTCTCACTTCTACTTCTTTCTTTGTATGCCTCTGAGTGTTCTTGGTGGATCGTAGAGCGAGTCTTCAGACCTTCATTGGTCACTCATTTTTTACGTTGGTTAGATCAGTCCACCATCTCTCCAAACTCGGCAACTCTAGCAACCCTCGATCTTTGAAGCTCTTGTTGATTTATACTCCTTCCCAATCCTTCCGTTGGAAAGTAGCCGTTGAAAGCTATTCAAATATCTTCACAGATCTCGAGTTGATTGAGGTAGACTGCAGATGTGACATGTCATACTTTTTCTGACACTGCAGTCTACTGTTTCACCTACCCTGTAAGGCCCCGAATTTTATGAAATAAAAGTATTCAATTTTTCTTATAATTATTATTTAGTAAATGGTTAAATTGATAAAAGTTTAAAGTTATGGGTGAAATATGCAAATTTTACAAAATATACAAGTGGCTATAAAATATTCATTGTTGTCGGAGAATATTCGTTTGGTCGTGGAATATTCTTTTTGTCGGGAATATCAGTACGATGACGCAGCCTTGTGTGGGCCCCATAACGGAAAGCGATTGGATGAAGAAAACGACAAATATAAGTTGTTTATAAATGACGGCGTAATTGTTACCGTTAATACTATTAAAATACTCGGTGGTTAAAATACAGTAGCACACGGTATTGCACCAATTATTGATTCTTACGTAAGAAGGCACTACTCAATAATTGTTACGATAATTAATTTATCAAATATTTTATTTTATCGATTCAATAATTCTTTGCGATTGATATTTTATATTACCGTTGTTTCAATAAATTGTCATTACACAAGTATTTTCCATTATCTGAGCAATAATTCATATTATCCTAATAATATTATTGAATAACATTATTGGCAATGTCTAGAAAGTTCTGCCTAAGGAGAGGTTTGGTCACTTAATTGCATGGCCCAAGAAGTGAGAGAACCTTATTGAAAGCCCTCTTCCCCGAACTACTACAGTTGTCAATATTATGATTATGTAATATTATTTGTGAATAATTAATTATTGATTTTTATGATGAGGAAAATATTTATTTTATGTGGATATAGATGGAGAAAATTTTTAATGTGACAATTGTTGAAAATTAATATTTTGTCTTTCTCTGATAAAATAATTCATTTAAATATATTATTTTAATAATATATTAACGATGATATTTTTATAATGAATGTGGGATATATGAGTATATGAGGAAGAAGAGTATTTTTGTGGCATTAAATGTTTAACACATATTTTGTGTGTTGGTGGACACAATTATTGAATCGAAATTTGATTATACTTGTAAAATCGCCTGCTTATGGATTTGGTCAATTTCATTTGGAATTTGGAAAAACTTTTTCGCAAAGTTGTAGAGAATTGAATTTCCTATAAAATTCATGAGATTCGAATTTTCTGATAAAAGGCTATTTATTATGAATTATTGAAGTTCAAGTCTCAAATAATTGATTTTTGGAAGTTTAAAATAATTTAAATAAGAAAAACGTTTTTTAAATGTTTGTGGGCATCTTTAACATGTGTTGATGGTTGAGATCAGATTGTCTAGATGGGCGTAGAGAATTTATAATATATATATATATATTATATTTTAATAAATTTTCTGCTTTGGTGTTCTAAGCATTTTCCTATAAATAGGGTGCTTAGGTTAGAATTGAAAATCATACCAGAAACTGAAGTTTTCTCTCTCTATATTATCGAGCGTATTCTTGTGAGTATTTTGAGTATACTTTGAGTATTGCTATACGGTGCAAGTTCGTTCAGCGTTATTCTAGTTAGAAGTACTGCTCTTTTGAGGTAAGGCATAGTAAGAAATTTTAAGGGTGATTATGTTTTTCAGTTTTGTATTTTTTCGGACCTTCAAAAATTTTGAAAAAATTTGAAATGATATTTTGATGAGTTTTGTAGATTGTGTCCAAAAATGCCGATTTTTGGATGTATAGGTTAGGAGTTATGGATTTTATGAGAAAATACTATTTTAAAAGTAACCGCTTATAACTCCATGTGATTAACTCCAAAATTGATGAAATTTTTATTGGGAGTAAATCTATATAATATCAGTATACCGCATTAATTTCAGAATTTTTGGACAAAAGTACAATTTATGATAAATGTCTAACTATTCGGTAGTTTTGGCCATATGGAAAATAGTAAATGAATTTTAAAAATTCTGAGAAAAATATATATTCAATATGGGATTATATTCTTCTAAATCCCAGAAAAAAAATATTTTTGGAACTGATTTGGTATTTTTTATGAAAATATTCTAGTTATGAGTAAATGAATTAAATATGTTATGTGAAGTAAGAAAATTGGAAAATATGATTTATTGGCTTGAGAATCATATATGAGGTATATCAGATTTTTATGAGGGTTTTGGTTAATGATGATGAAATCTTATGAGTTTGGCATTTTTAGATGATTAAATGCATTAATTATTAAAGTGTAAATAATTGGATTAAATTATTTATAAGTTTAAGAAATGATTAAAATATTATTGTAATATTAATAATATTAGATTATGAGATTTCTAAGTGATTTATAACATTTGGATTAAGGTGTTATAAATATGGATATTAATTTTATTATGAAACATTATCTTTTCGTGTTCGAGGTTACTTATGCACGTATACTGGTACTATGTATTTAATCTGAGGTACTATTCACGACAAATTGGTTTCTTCTCCACCAAATTATCGTTGATTTATGAATCTTACTATTGAAATTAAAACCATGTTTTGATTATATTATTTTATATAACATTCTTATAACCCTAATGATGATATTTCTCTTTGACTTGAGTATAAAGATGTGTAGATTATTGGTATAATTATGACTAGGGTTCTCTTTGGCCAGTAGTGCAAAAGTTGAATTGTTGACTGGTATGATCATGACCATTGAATTTACAATTGAATATTTTTAGCTTAAGTGCAAAGGTGAATTGATCAACATGGTTATAATTATTGTTATATAACTTTTGAAATGATTATGTATTTCTTTGATATATGAATATCTTTGCTCAGAAAGTGCAAAGATGACTTGTTGATGAATATCTTAGCTTGTAGTGCAAAGATGAATTATTGATGAATATCTTTTGCTCAGAATGCAAAGATGACTGTTGTTGAATATCTTTAGCCTGCAGTGCAAAGATGAATTATTGATGAATATCTTTGGCTCGTAATGCAAAGATGACATGTTGATTGAATATCTTTAGCCTGTAGTGTAAAGATGAACTGTTGATGAATATCTTTGGCCCGTGGTGCAAAGATGAATTTATTAGTATGATTATGAACATGAACTGTGATTTGGTATAACCATGATATTTGATGTTTCAGGTAAAGATAGGTGATGAAAATTATCTTCGTCCTGGATGAGAAGAGGAATTTAAAATCACAATTATGATTATGAGTTATTCATATGATTGTGGAAAGGAACTGTTGATTGATGTTACAGGGATAAAACATTGTTGGTGGACTTTTAACGTGGAGAAGACAATAGACTTTATAGTTTATTTGACTCTTCTAATGGATTGCTCGTTCCGCTGCAACTATGGTTGAAATTTTTATCATCTACCATATGTTCTAAATCTCTGATTTATTATTGATGAAGGCTATTGATAATTTAATTATCTTTAGTCATGATATGCTTTACTGAGCTATTTGTGCTCACCTTTTTGCTTCACAATTCCTTTCAGGTAATAAAAGTGTAGCTGGGTCGAGCGGGGGTAACAAGGGAATAGAACGGTGGTCTCTAGCTATGGAGTTCTCCCTAAATAGTATAGACAAGTGTATTGTATACATCTTTTAGTAGTTATATTTGGTGAATCATATAGGGTGAGGCGAACCCAACGTTGGAAGGGTGTTTTGCCACTATCATACAAGATGTTTAATGACATACAACCTCGTGTCATCATAAGACATGGTTGTGCTCATTCACTTGCTGAGTATATTTACAAGCACTACCTATATAATCTTGGTGTTTGTTTGGAGTATAATACCCAATTAGAGACAGTGGAGATAATGATATGTCAAGAGAAGACTCACCATTGGGAAGAATATGATAGTAATCTTCTCATTTTTCTTTGGGGTCTATTGGGTCAACCAAGGATAATTCTGTGGCCATATGATATCTACCATAACCTAAAAGCATGGTCTCCCATGTACGAAGGTTTCCTTAAACACTTCCCAAAGATTCTAATTTTAAAAAAGTTTTTGACTATACCTTTATGTAAGGTGTCATTATGACGTGCTACAGTTGGTATATATTTGTATCCAAACTCACAACATATGTGTTGTTGTATTTTGCACGACAATTGTTGTAATAAAGTTGTAGTTGTTTTCTGCACCATATATTTGGCGACTCAGAATGGGTTGGATGGAATGGACCTATTTTGGGGTCGTTACATACCCCATCAAAGATGTCACTTTAATGTCTTGGGCAGGTCGAAGACTTTATTTTCTTCTTCTGATTTCTCGATCAGAGGTTGTCTTTTTGAATCGATGCTCTCAATAAGCTCTTGTCCGAATATTAACCTTCAGATTGAACCGTTGCCAATGCTTCAGTCTTCAGCTATTCAAACTCTACGATTCTGATGCATGTCTTCATAGGACCTGATCGTAGTGTTATTTTGACTGGTAGAGACAACACTATGATCTTGAAGAGTGTTGATTGGATCTTCAATGTAGAACACCTCTTCCTTCTTTTGTGCAGTGCTTCAACACTTCTGTTTGCCTCAATAGCTCTCAGACACTGATGACTTGACTTCTTTGTTCTGGCCCCTTCTGAATAGCAAGACACTTCAGATTTGTGGCGTGTCCAGCTCACTTTCTCATTGTGATCTCCCGTTCACTTATCATTAATGGACTGACTCAATGCTTAATCACTTTAGCCTTGTTCTTCAGAAGCTGTCAAGTATCTCTGTATGGACTTCATCAGTTCTTTCTTTGTTTGGCAAACACTACGATCCTGGTTGCTTCCAAGATCGTTGTCTTCCGTCTCCGCTGACAACCATCGCACTTGTTGACTTTCCTTAGTCGATCAAGTCTTCTTCTGATCTCCTTGTGGAAGACTTCATCTCGAATGGCTTCTCAACTCAATCTTGATGCTGATTGGGTTGGTGCTTAGATCTTCTATTAGATTGCATGCCATTCGTTGAGTGCTCTCTAGTTTCCTTCATGATGGGATGTATCTTTGTAGTACCAACCAGAGGCTTCATTCCTTTGGATATTATGAAAGTGCTCATTCATTGAGAGTCGTGCTTGCTCTATAATTTTGTCTTGGCATTGTGAGCACATCTGTTGAGGTCTTAGCTCTGCACTCTACGATTCTGCTTTGGCTATGCAGGCACTACGACTCCGAGATCAGATCTTGACACTCTACAATTTCTGCCTTGTGCTTGTTGTCATCATCTGATCTTGCTCGACTACGATCTCTGCCTCTAATATGATCAGTAGACTCTACGACTCTGAGTGAAGTCTACGATTCTTGACTTGGCTTCGGCAGATACTCGGTCGGCTCAGAAGGTGCGTCATCTCTCTACGATTCTGAGCATGACTTCCTCAGCAGACTACGACCCTGAGGAAGTTCTCCTCGACACACTACGATCCTCTCCTTGTCTCTCTTGGCAGTCTACGAACTCCAAGACTACTATCTTGCAGACTGCGATTATGCCTTGATAGCTCTCGAGTTTTCTTGATTCCTGGCAGACTACGATTTTTGGTGCAGTGCTTGACGATCAGACAAGCCTATCATTACATCATTCGATCAACCTAACATGCTTAATCTTTCTATATTTATAGTCCTTGTACATCATTTCTTTTTAAGGACTTTACAAAGCTGTTTTGCTTATGTAGGATCAACCTAACATACTTGATCAATTCATTCTAAGTCCTTGTACACATGTTTCTATTATCTATCAAAGGAATTTACAGCTTTTCTTAATGCAAGCATACTTGCATATTCATTCATATATATCATAATCAAATCATATATAAATAGGAATATCATTCACATGCTTATTCTTGACAATCTCCCCCTATTTGATTATGACAAAAACAATAAGTGCATATGCATGTTATGAATGAATCTTATATACAGTGAGCAGCTGTATTTCTAAAACAAATAATCATGAATGTCATATATAATGATGTGGAATTTAATACACTGACATTTTACATCCTGGATCCAGAACATACCTAACTAGTTAGAGATGTACCTCTTTTGGCTCCATGTATGTTTCCAGGATTCTGTTGATCAGCTATTCATCTGTTTGGCCTTCTTGCTCCTGCTCCCCTTGGGATGATGACTTTCCTGCTTTGCTTTTATCCCCCTCAGATGTATGCTTCTTTTCTCTTTCTGGTTCCCCCTCAGATTTGGCATACATAGTTTCATCATTCTTTGGCTTCTCCTCAGAAGATGACTCTTCCTCTTCTTCTGTCTTCTGCCATCTTCTTCTTTGACTCCTTCTCTCCTTTCCTTCTTCTCTTCTTGCCATTCTTTGAATGCCTTTTGCTCTGCCTTTTCTATGCCTCTTTTTCCCTCTTTTTGTCATTAATCATTTGGGAGAGCTGCTCCATGTTGGACATAAGCTGCTCTGTGACGCCCCCAAAATAGGTATACAACACCCATTCTGAGTCGCCAAATACATGGTACAGAAAGCAAACTACAACTTCAATAATACAATTGTCGTGCAAAATACGACAACACATACTGTGAGTTTAAATACAAATATTGTCTTTTAGACAATATCCACACTCAAATAAGTCCTCGTTACAATTATTCAAACACTATTTTATAGAAATAGTGAGGACTGCTAAAACAACTTTCTAGAACCATCACTCCGCACTCCATACTAGTTCTCGCTATGTTCTCACCTCCTGAGAAAAATGGAACAAAAAGGAAAAGGGTGAGCTCAACTAGCCCAGTAAAGAATATTATGACTAAGATAATATACAACAAATTATCGTTAGTCTTCAACAGGGAAAAATCTGATAAAATATAATAGCCAACAAGTTTTAGATCAACAACTGCAGCGGAAACAGTAATCCATTAGAAGAGTCAAGTAGAGAATGAGTTCTACTATCTAGATTTAAAAGTCCATCATCAATATTTTATCCCTCAGAATAACAATCAATATTCATCTTTAATCAAATATTCATCTTTGCACTTCACAGCCAAAGATATTTATTTAGATCACCATTGGTCATGTTCATCTCAACACTGCTTCATCTTTGCACTACTGGCCAAAGATATTCATCGATTAATCATTTATCTTTTGCACTACAAGTCAAGATATTTAGTAATATCATTATTTAGGACCGAGGATGATGAAAAATATTTTAAAGAAAACAAATCCAAAGAAACGGAAGGACAAATAGTAGGGATTCAGATAATGATTTATCCAAGATCAATAATACTTCATAAATACCAATTTTGAAGCGAATTCAAAAAATAAAGATCAAAACATGGATACAATCAAAGATAGTAACCATAATAGACATCTTGAACAAAAAGAAGAAAATTTCATTTTTCTATGAATAGTCTTAGATTCGTGAATAGTGTCGTATACGTGAATAGTAACCCCAGACACAAAAAGTTCTAAATTTGATAAAACTCGGATCAATACTTGGCGATAATGATATTGAAGAAATAATATCATATATGAAGAAAATAACATCCTTTACCTCAAAATATCAAGATTTACGATCGGAATATCGGTATATAAGGTCAAGGAAACTTGCACCGATGAAAAAAACTCACAAAGTATCTAAATACTCACAAAATACACTAATAATCTAGAGAGAGAAAGAGAGAAAACTTGTTTCTGATGTGATTTTCAATTCTAACTTAGCCCTCTATTTATAGGAAAATGTTAGCAGACTTGACCTACAACCTGATGGCTTTACTTGCTACTATTCCCACCCACTACATTTGAAATAAATTCAGCACATTTCTTCACCAACCACAAGTGGGGCCCACTCAATTCTAGAATTTTCCACCAAAATCATTTATAAACCTAATTTCTGAATCAGTCACCTCTTAAAATTCATAACAAATCATACGTTCATTTTTAATGGTTCAAAATTTGTGGACATATACTCAACTTATATATGTATAACATATCCAAAAATTACAACGATCCAACTATTTGGATTAAAATTATAACTCACACAATATATCTCAAAACACTAGTTTAATTTTTAATACATTCATTCCGATAAAAATACTGATAAAACACCTCAACATTAACTCCATCATTTTTAACAACAATAAATATATCCAACATTTATATCCACATAAAATAAATATTTTCTTATCATATGAATCAATAATTAATTATTCACAAATAATATTACGTAATCACATTTATACAACCGTGTCGCTCCTCGGAAAGAGGGGCTTTCCAATAAGAATTTCTCCTTATTGGTAGCGCAATTAGGTGACCAAACCTCTCCTTGATGTAACTTTCTAGACATTGCCAATAATATTATCTAATAATATTATTCAAAAATATGAATTATTGATCGATATTGGGAAATCTTTAATGCGGTGACAATTATTGAAACAACAATAATATAAAATATCAACGCAGCAATTATTGAATCAATAAAATAAAATATTGAATAAAGAATCTACCGTAATAATTATTGAGTAGTGTCTTCACGTAAGGATCAATAATTCATCAATACCTGCATCCACGCCAGATTCTTGTATTTTAACCACCGGGTATTCCAACAAAGTTAATGGTAACAACTACGCTCAGTTATTTATAAAAACTCAAACTTGTCGTTTTCTTCATCCGCGATTATTTTGTTATGGGGCCCACAATGATCATGCGGCAAATGGTCGCATTTAATATTCCCAAGACAACAAGAATATTCCAATGACCAAACCGAATATTTTCCGACAACAATGATTATTTTATAACCACTTGCATATTTTGCAAAATTTGCACATTTCACCCATAACCAGAGAATTATATCAAATTAATACCTTATTATTCACAAATATAATTAGAGAAAATTCGATTTTATTTATAATAAGTTGGGGTCTTACAACCTCCTCTCCTTATGAAATTTCATCCTTGAAATTGACATACGTACTTGGTGTTTCGAAAAGGTGAGGATACCTCGCTTTCATTTCTGATTCCAACTCCCATGTCATTTCTTCAATAGCATGGTTTCTCCATGTAACCTTAACTTGTGGGTATAACCTTGGTGCGTGGGACATGCTCTTTCCTATCCAAGATCTTAACGGTACTTCTTACGACGTTAAATCTTGACTATCTCGTCTGGTTCTAACGCAATAATATGGTTTGGGTCTTTCACATATTACGAAGCATGGATATGTGAAAAACATTATGAACACGAGACATACTTGGAGGTAATCGCGAGTCTATAGGCCACATTTTCTATTCGTTCAAGAATCTCAAATGGACCAACAAATCGTGGATTGATCTTTCCTCTCTTCCCAAATCTGTAACTCCTTTCCATGGTGCAACACGTAAATACATGATCCCTAATATTAAATTCCACATCTTTTCGATGAAGATCCGCATAACTCTTTTGTCAATCTTGTGTCATTTGTATACGTTGTTTAATCATTTGGATCTTTTCGTAGTCATGCGTACTAATTCGGTCCCAACTACGTTGCTTCTCCCACCTCGCCCCAAAGATAATGGAGAATGACACTTTCGCCCATACAACGCCTCAAATGGAGCCATACTTATACTTGCTTGATAATCTGTTATCAGTAGGAGAATTCCACTTGTGGCAAGTACTTATCCCAACTTCCTTTAAAATCTAGGACACAAAGTCTTAATAGATCTTCAAGGGTTTGAATAGTCCTCTCGATTGTCCGTCTGCTTTGAGGATGGTATGCCAAATCAATCAGAAATCCACCTTGTAGCTTTACGCAAGCTAACCCAAAATCGTGAAGTAAATCTTGGGTCACAATCCAAACTATGGATACCGGTATGCCATGCAATCTCACAATCTCATTCACGTACATGTGAGCAAGACGTTCAAGGAATAAGTCTCACGATCGGTAAGAAAATGGGCGACTTGGTTAATTTATCAATAATAACCCAAATCGCATCTATGCCTTGAGAAACTTTGGGAAGACCTGTAACGAAATCCATAGTAATGTGTTCCCACTTCCATTTCGGAATCTCAAGTGGTTGTAATGGACCCTTTGGCACTTGATGCTCCGCCTTTACATGTTGACAAGTTAAACACCTCGAGATAAACTCCGCGATCTCTCTCTTCATATTATTCCACCAAAATGTATGTCGAATATCATGATACATTTTGGTACTACCAGGATGGATTGCAAACGGGGTGTTGTGTGCCTCCATCATGATTCTATGCTTCAAGTCGAATCGTTAGGAACACAAAGTCCGGAGTTGAATCTAAGTATTCCTTCTTCATCGATTCTCGCTTCAAATAGCTCCTTCTTGCACTTTCTTCTTCATAATGACGCCTCCAGTGTCTCGTAGCTTGAAGCGACTTTAACTTTATCGATTAAAGTCGGTTCTACTCGTATATTCGCCATCATCATGCGGGTCCTCGAGTCTTTAATTCTACCTCCATCCTTTGTAAGTCATACTGAAATGGGCCTTTGCATTAATAATATCGCGACTCGACTCGCAGATATGATCTTCTACTCAATGCGTCGACTACTATGTTCACTTTTTCGTGATGATATTGAATAGTGTGATCGTAATCTTTCAATAGTTCAAGCCAACGTCGTTCGCCGCATGTTGAGTTCTTTTTGGGTAAAGAAATATTTGAGGCTTTTATGATCCGTGATAAATCTATACTTTCTCCCCATACAAGTAGTGTCTCCAAATTTTCAACGCGAATCATTGATCGTTGCTAACTCTAGATCATGAGTAGGATAATTCCTCTCATATTCCTTGAGTTAATCGTGAGGCATAGGCTATGACTTTCCCATGTTGCATGAGAACGCATCCTAACCCTTTGCCCGAAGCATCATTGATATAACAAATCCATCCGTACTTGGATGGTATTGCGCAACAGTGCCGAAATGAGTCTCCTCTTGAGCTCTTGAAACTCTTCTCGCATTCCTCGCTCCATACAAATTTTGTATCTTCCGAAGTCAACTCGAGTTAACTGGAGTAGCGATTCGAGAAAATCCTTCCACGAATCTCCGATAATAACCACTTAAGCCCGTAAAGCTTCACGACTTGATTCATCGAGCTTTGGTTGCTCCTAACTTTATCTTTGCTTGAATCTTCGCTTGGTCGATAGATACTCCATGTTTTGACACCACGTGCCCAAGGAATGCTACTTCCTCGCCGAACTCACAATTCTTCAGGTTGGCATAAAGTTTGTTTTCACGAAGCCTTTCAAGTATCAGCTTCAAATGGTGCTCATGATCTTCACGACTTTTGGAAAGATGAGGATGTCATCAATAAAGACAACAACAAACCGATCCAAATATTCCTTGAATACACGGTTCATCATATCCATGAAAGCGGCAGAACATTAGTCAATCCAAAAGAGATGACTAAGAATTCATAATGCTCGTCTCGAGTTCGAATGTAGTTTTGGAATATCTCGGTTTTAATCTTCAATCGATGATATC